>JACJUM010002929.1:3627394-3729948 GCA_020976665.1 Heortia vitessoides
ATGATGATACTGTTTAGATAAAATGTCATAGAATATGTATTTGGCCACAACCATCACAAACACGATGGTTGCAAAAAATATCTAAAGAATCCGTACTATGCACTCTCGAAACATGCAGCATGCAAAAAAATTGAACATTGTTTCCAGTCCAAAAGCAGAGTGTCATTTGAAGTATATTAGAACACTCTATATTATAAAAAATATATGTCTAGAGATAACTAGTTGTACTGTGATTATAGTAAGACAATTTTGTTTTCTTAGTAAGTGAATTAATTGTAAATCTTAAGGAACTTTCTTCAATCGCGGGGTACGATTATTATAGAACACTCACTACCTGCCTCTGTACCATATGTTGAAAGAGGCGTCAGAAACAGCTAACTTAAAGTATCGACAGCAGCATCCCAGTCGCGAAGACGTACTCATTGAATGACTGAAAGCCTGCCCAACGCTGATATTTTCGTTAATATCTCTTTTCGACGGGCCTGATGACGCAGATGGTAGTGATCCTATATTGTACGCCAAGGGTCATGAGTTCGATTCTTACCCAGGGCAAATATTTATATGATGATATTTGTGTTTGTTTTGTGTCTGGGTGTTAAATATGTGTATTTAAGTATTATATTTGTGGTTCCGCTGTCTGTACTTTAAGTGACTTACCACGAAACCAGGACAATGGATGAGATGTTGTGGGAATTTATTTTTATTTTGCTTTTTTTTCTTTTTAAGTTTAGAGTTTAGAGAAACTTATTTGATTGGTTTGACTTAGCTGATTGGTTAAATAATGAAGTTTACGATAACACAATTTGTTTCAATCGTTTCCATACTAGGTTCAGGTGAAAATTGTTCCAACTGACTGGAAGCAGATGGAGTATATTTAAATAACACAAATGTTATATTATTATTGTATATTTTATTCATCAATTGTAACAAATATATGAATAATTGTTACGTTGGCTTCATTAATTAACAATATTTACACACTTCGTTACGCTCGTTACATTGTGTGTGATAACATAACTTACTTAATGTTTATACTAATTATAAATAATAAATTCACACTACATCTCATACGACCTGAGTACAAGAAGAGTAACTTAAAACACACGTTACTGCTATCAGGCGAGCAGACATAGAACAAAAGCAAATTTACTTCGATACCTATTATATAAAAGCCTTAAATATATTTGAAAACCAGACAATTGGAGTGTCTGTTTGTAAAATTTAAATAACTGTTTTTATCTAGATGCATATTACACGGGTTACATGGTTACACATTGTTATGTATATATATTTTTACATCTTTGTCTGTCTGTCACTTTGGTAATTTCTGTAATGGCCGGCCCGAATTTTACGGGTTTTCACTGGCAGATAGCTATAGAAGAACGAGTAACTCAGGCTATATGAATATGCGTTGATATGTCAGTTAGTCAATTTTTCCTTGCATGTATATATAAAGAGATGTACGTGCATCTTTTTTTATAATTATACTAGTGTTAGTTACATATTCTTTTCCCAATCAGACGTATGGCATTAAATTATAAACAGAGAGATTTCTTCGAGAGATTTTTACAAAAGTCGATCGGTCTACTATCCGTTACCTATGTTAAGTACTTTCATTTTATGTGTAAGTTAGACATAGACAATTAAGAAATATTCTTATGACATCAGCTGTATGTAACCAGTGAAAAATCAATTTTATTCAGCTAACTTTGGCTACGCAGACGAGGTCGACAAACAAGCATACAGTCCGCCTAAAAGTTATCGCCACCGCAGCCTATAGACGGTCACAATATCACAATAGTATGACTTGCGCGTTGCCAACCTTGTAATTTGAAGATCATCATACCAGCTATTAAAAGTCCCGTGATGGACATAGGCCTGTCCAAGAAAGGAGGTTTTTTTTGTCCATAATTGCCACTCTGGGCAAGCGTGTTGGCAATCGCAGAGCGCAGCTACAGTGGTGGAGTTTGCCGTGAGGTACCGGGGGTATAATTTGAAGATAATATGTCACAATACCTCGTAATTTCCTGGCCTCACTCATCCTTCAAACCGGAACACAGCAATGCAAACACTACTATTTGGAGGTTAAAATAGTAAAGCGCAGATGCAGACGACCTTTTGAATGAAGTCTAATGTGAGCTAGGTTTAGAAATGGACCCAAATTGAATCTTTAAAAAACACTGTCTAGAAACAAAAACAGATAATAATCATTACATTTATAACATTTTACATATAATCTGAGCGATTATTTTAAAATAATACATTGTCTTAAAACTTAATCAAAAGTCTTAAGTCAAATCACCTTTGAATATCTAGTATAAAGTTATGGTACGAGTATGAAAGTATGGTTGACTTTCAACGTTTTAGGAGCCCACCCCGAGGCAGGTAACTTGACTGGAAAGTTTTCTGCGTAACCATTATCTTAGCTTTAGATTACTGGCGGTGAGTTAAACGGATTTTCATTACTAACTTCTACTTGTATAAGTTCGGTTTGAATGTACCAACAGTCTATAACTATATGTTCAACTAAATAAAGCGGGCAGTAAGTAGACATGTAGGATATTCTCGCCAGTGGCGATTCTAGGATAAATAAGGTCTAGAACGCTTGTAGCGACAGGAAAGATATAAATTTTGAAACATGCAAAATTTTATAAGACTTACATGTTTTAAATTGTGTTAGTTCGAAATTTTTTTTTTGTTGACTTTTTGATAATATTTCTTTTATTTAAGTCAGTAAACTCATATTTGTGTTTCACGTCATACGCTCTTATCTGTATGCGCAGCTTGCCTTTAAGTATTTATTACAATTTGCATTAATATAGACACATTGTAATTAGATATTAATTAGCCTAATAAATAAATATTTATGTAATAAAATTAAAGGTGGAGTAAAACAGTACATGCTCTTGTACCAAGCGTCATTAGAGGCGACTGAATTATCATAAATTGAATGAAGCTTGACTGTGCTATTGCCACCACACATGCCCAGCATGGCAATTAGAATGAGGCCTATGTACCAATGAACTAGTTTTCTTGTGAACAGTTTTTACCTACAATAAATAGACCCAGAGGACTATCGCAAAAATATACAGTTTTAAATAAGTGCCGAATAGAAGTCTAGTGATACCGACTTTATATATATTTATTTAATTGTGAATATATAGGTTTTAGTTTTAATTCAATATATTTATGATAAAAAAACCTTTTTTTTATTATTTCTAGTAGTTATTAAGTTAAATCGTAAGAAATAAACAACATATAATTTTTTTCTCCTTCAAATATTTATGTACCCATTTCCAAAATGTGAAAAGGTCCCGACTGAAAGCACAACTTCTATAAATGCCTTCCCCAGTAACCCTCTCACAGACACTAAAAAATCAGAAACACCTCGTATACATTATGTTCGTAGAATAGTACACCATGACGGGTGAACGCGTGCTTCCCTTGCCCCATGAGCGAAAACCTAATAAACGATTTAAATATAGGGTCACTCATTCATAAGCAACATTCATTAATTAAAAGACATTATCTAATAATGTTTAAGACAAATGAAGACCAAGTATTTTTTATGGCCTGATCAAAAACAACACTTTTATAAGGGGTAAGGAGGACATGTAACATATCATTATTTTCATTCAAAACTAGTTTGCAAAATGGCATGTACATATATAGCAAACGTGATTTGATAAGTACAGATTTTACACAATAACTAATATTCAGTATATTCCTGAAAACATATATATATATACAGAATCGTGAACGTTTCAATATTCTTTAGAATTAATTTATGTAAATTACTAAACTTAATTATAAAATATGAACGCTTCCTAAAGTTTGATCTCATATAACATTCCAAACATGTTAAATACGTCAAAATCAAATTCCACCCCCACTAAACCGGCAAGTTTACCTCGGTTACGACATTAATCTACCCAAGAGCTTTATAATTAGATAGATACAGTATCAACTGATGGAACTTTAAGTTAAATGTATTAGTCCAAGTCGATACTCGGTTATGCGATTATCTATGTAATTTGCAACTGTTTGAAAACGTTTCAATTCTTGATACGACCTTGTTAATTTGGTTAGTTATAAGTATACTAGCAACGCCCCGCGGTTTCATCAACGTTAAGTTATAGAACAAACATTCTTACACACAGTTTCTTCACTAACTTTACATCGCCTTTTTATCCCCTTAGTGGATGATTTTAGAAAAAATACTTTACAAGTATTTAAAGACTTTCAATGAACAACTATCATACTGAATTTTATTTGTAATAACTTCAAAAACAGCAAAGTTGAATAATAACTTTACACCCCCGTTCTACCTTTTTAGGGGGTTGATGTTCAAAAATCTATTATTATTGCTCCTCTGTATTGTAAAAGGCTGTGAGGTACTGGCAGAGTAGAATAGTACATCTGGTACAGGGAGAGGCCTCTGTACCACAAGGTAATCGCTAGCGTATTGCCAACCTCAGTGCCAAGGATCTAGGATATCACATCGCATTGTCACATTACCCAGTAATTTCACTGCCTCTCTCACCCTTTTAAACGAAACACAGAAATGATTATTATTATTTGAAGGTATATTTTTTACACGACTAAATCGACCAGCAAGTATATGGTCCGCGTGACAGTAAACGTCACCGCAGCATATAGATGCTCGTATTATCACAATTATATCACTCGGATCTCTCACTTGCGCGTTGCCAACCTTGTAACTTGAAGAAATATTGTCACATTACCCAGTAATTCCACTGCCGCTCTCAAATCTCGAAGACAACATAGCTAGCAAAGTTCTTCATTTAACTTTAGGTTAGTCTTCGTTTACAGCTCTATACGTTTCTAACCACGCCCCGAAAACCCCATCTCCTCCGGCCGTCACCCGACTAATCTTCCAAGATTATAAAATAAATTCTGGCTCAAATTTTCAAGAACCTCCACAAATAACAACTTATTAGACGGCACCGGTGCGGTGCATATTGGATATCCAATCTCCTGATTTTAATTTACAAAAGCATTATAGGATTATAGGAGAGTATTTTTTATTAGTGATATTTTCGTATACGAGAATTATTTTAAGTATACATATATTCTCACAAACGGAATATTTGTTCACACAACATCTCATTCATTGACCTGACTCCGTGGTAAGTCGCTTAAATTACTTTAGTCACAAACGCCAGTCAACATAACAATCACAAATATAATACTTAAACACATATTTTGAACACCCCGACACAAAAACACTGATAACATCATATAGATATTTGTCCCGGGTGGGGATCGAAACCCACGACCTCTGGCACATAAGATAGGATCACGACCATCTGCACTATCAAGCCCGTCAAATAAGACAAAAATACGTAAGACTTCTTTAATAAATGGATTAGAATGGCTTATGTCAGCGTTGCACTTATCCTACAAATATTATAAATGTGAAAGTTTGTGAGTATGGGTGTTTGTTATTCTTTCACGCAAAAACTACTGAATAGATTTTAATGATACTTTACTATAATATAGCTTATTCATTACAATAACACATAAGTTACAATTCAAAAAGATAAAGTGTGAATTGTTTAAAATGTGACGGTAAGTGTAGTTTATAGGAACATACTACAGTAGCTACCTATAGGTCTATGATTAGGGTTCCGCAACGCATCTAAATCCAAATATGTTTACTTACTAAATTCAGAGTCTATATTTTTATCGCGGAAACTGAAATTCATACGGACGAAGTCGCGGGCGGCCGCTAGTTATTTATATCGGCATTATAAAGCTATGCACCACAATTACCACCACGACTGCCCAGCGTGGCAATTATGGGTGAAATTCCCCCTCGCTTGGTGGGCTTCTAAGAAGAAAAATGTAAGTGTGAAAATGAATACTACTCTTTATCCAGGAAAAATATACGGGATAGGCTTTTTGCTTAAGACAGCAAGATTTTATGCTTAGTTGTAGTTTAGCGGTCATAGAACGACATAAACTAGTTTTAATCTAGGATTGGATCATGATCCCGGACTCTTTAAGATCCCGAGGGACGCGTGATGATGTGAAATATAAGGACTAAGTCGCAAACGTTAAAATATTTGTACATAAATCTCTAATCATCTCTTTAAATGAATCGCAGTTGAATCTCTATTAACATTTTAAAACGAAAACATCGTTTAGTTCTTGTTATTAGTAATAGAATCACAAATACTTAGACTGTTCAATTCTGCTCAGGTCTCATTACAAGTTTGTTAGTTTGTTTAATTGGCAGCCCAGTGAAATTGCCTGTTAATAACCACTGTATTCTGGACTCCCACACCCCTTACAATGATCCACAATTTGGAGTATGCAGGAAGAACGTGGAGAGACACGCAGTTCTTGTAATCTGGCCATGTTTAAATGCAACAGTGTCCTGATAGCTTTATAACCGGAATTGTGTAGTGTTGCCACAGTACCTGTAACGATAGCGCAGTACCTACTTTGTACAATCTAACTTTACATTTTATTATTCTGAAATCTACATAAAAACTAGCTGTCCGTCCGCGAGGGTTTCTATGTCCAGTAGAATGATATATCCCTCCCAACAGCTATACAGTTCAAAAAAGTCGTGCCGATTCTATATAGAAAAATAAAAAGCCACATCTCACCCATGGTAAAATATTTTCGGGTTAAAAGTAGCTAAATTGTTGCCAATGATTCTTCAATAACTTTTGTGCCGTCCAGATCTGATAGTTTGTAATAAAAGTGTGTATTAAATAAATAAATCTCTTCAACTGTTGCGGTGTAAAGGAGTAACAAATATTTGTCCAAATATCTACTGTTAGACGGCACATGAATCCCTTTTTTACTTGGTCCCGGCGTGTGTGAACTGCAGTTTTTCTTGTATTTGTCATTGTTAGGAAAAGGAATGAGAAAGATTTTTTTTAAGAATGCGTGAAGAATAAGAAAATTTTAAGAATAAATAAAATTAATTTATTTCGTAATATATAATAAATTCACTCACCATTCTATAAATTATCCTGAGTCCGAGATAAGTATCGAAAGCACGTGTGTTACTGATATCAGACTATAAAAATATTACAGATATAATAATATTGACGGGCCCGATGGTAATGATTCTATCGTATGCGCCAAGGGTCGTCGTGTTTGATCCCCACCCAGTACAAATATTTATATAAAGAGATTTTTGTTTGTTCTGCCTCTTGATGGTAAAAATATGTATTTGAGTATTATATTTGTGATTCTTCTGTTGTCCGATGTCCGTAACACAAGTGCTTGAAGCGACTTACTACGGAGTCAGGTCAATGTATGAGACGTTATGGAAATATTAAAATTTTTATCAATTCTGGCATTACTTTTGTGTCTTAATACTCACACAGAATACACACAAATATTCATTACTTAAACATTTAAGTTAATAAGATGAGGAGATTATCTAATGCGTCATCTAGCCCGTAGTAACAAATTTGAAAATACAACAAAACATTGAACGATGAAGAGCCGCCCGATTAATCAGATCGTGTAACCCAGTAACAGTGTTTAATCCTATTAAAAAGATTTGCCTCAAAATAAAATCAAACGTATTCCCATATTTAGTTGCAATACCCACTTCCCCGGAAAATTGTAAAAGGAGGTCCATTCACGTTTGTAATAAAGATATTTTAAAATCTTTCACCCCATTTAAAACTGAGGTACTGCCCACAAATCAAGTTACAGTGGCAACGGTGTGAAATGGCTGCATGAATGTCTGTTTTGGTGAATTATGTGTAATGGTGCGCTCGGGATTTACATTTTAACTTAGAGGTCCCGCTGGAGAACATCTGGGTGCGAACTCTGCAGGTTGGTTGGGAAACATGGAACTGAATTAAACAGGTACACTGCCTATTGTCCGCGTACAATGTGAACTCACACATTATTCTAAAGTATTAAAAATGCGAATTCATAGTATTATTACCGAGGATATTACTGACATTCTGAACAAGATACATACCAAGAAGAATCATTGGTTATTGATACTGAAATATTTTTAAGTATCAACACAGCGTAGTCACGGTATACTAAGTATTTGCTCAAAGACTCTGTAAGCCAATGTACATGTCTGGCACCAAATATGTTGCGTATATTGTATGTAAGGAAACCGTTCAGTAAACATATTCCACGTTTTGCAGTAATTGAACTGTACCAAAAACATTATGCTTCCAAAGACAATTCTCATCATATTTATGAAGATTTCCACAACTTTAATAAATAAGTGCGTTTATATAAAATTTTATTTTTTATAATCGACCAACTTGATGAGAAGAAGTAGTTGAGAGATCATACCGTGAGCCAACCTACTAAATGCCACCTTCTAAGCCGGAATGAACACCAAGGTTGTGTAAAGAATAAAATAGAAAAATATTTGAGTGAAGACCAAATACTTAAATATTTCACAGGTGCACTCAACATAAAAGTCGTACCTAGTAATCGGATTTCCGGGTAGGGTAAATAATTGGTATTTCTGAATTGCACGTAGTTTCTTATTCATTTGGGGATAGATTTAATATAGAGAGCGTAAAAGCACTTCCAATTTCGTGGAGAATTGAGGTGTGTTCCATTTAAGATACAAGGTACTGGAATACTAGACTAGGAATAAAATATAGACGTAGTCGAAGTTATAACTAAAATATAAGATATTTGAAATTGGCAAAATGAACTCTCTCAAAATAAAGTTATCATCATTATCGGACCGTGGGACTGCTGCAAAAGTCCAGCACTTCCCAAGTGCTTCGCAGTAGTTATGGGTTAGGCGAATTATAGTTTATGCAAATTAGGTCCTGCCGAATTCTGTGGATCTAGTCCGATCGTCTGTTCACTGTGTTGGTGGACGTCCTGTCTTACTTATCAGTGCTTGTTTTCTATACTAGAACAATAATCTAAATTCTAATTTAAAAATCTATCTAAATTCTTACTACATCTCAAACATTGATCTGTCTCCGTGGTAAGTTGCTTAAAGCACTTGTGTTACGGACGCCAGACCACAGAGAAATCATAAACATACTATTTAAATACATATATTTAACATCCAAACACAGAACAAACACAAATATCATCATATAAATATTTGCTCTTGGTGGGAATGGAACCCACGGCCTTTGGCGCACCAGATAAAACCACTACTATCTGCGCCATCAAAATCAAAATATATATTAATACATTCCATTTAAATAATAATAATTAGCAGTGAGTTATTGACAGAGTACAATAATACTTCCTTCTGTACTGATATTTGTAAGTGATGACTGTGATAGTTGATCAGATCGACAGATGGCGGTTACGTCCATTCGGAGCAGGGTATCTCCAGGGCAAGGAACCAGGATGTCCCCGTCATGAGATAACGCATAACGATTGCTGCCATTCTTGCCGAGTGTGGCAATTATGGCCGGTATTCACCCTAAATAATAAAAACTTATTAGAAGAGGGGGGGACTCTTCATAGGGGAGGGGGGTATGGACAGCAGTAGACATCTCATAATCAATGTTTAAACTGAATACAAATTACTAGCTTTCACTTTAACCTGCCGCCGCCGGTATGGTTTGTGTAAACGTCCTAAACAAAGCTTTAGGTTGTACAAACATTAAATATTTATCAAAGCATACTAAGCAAAAATTATTCTGAAGTTTTAATTTTACATATAGATGGTGCAAAATTTTAACAGGAATTTCCAGAAGTCAATTTCGAAATTTTAATACGATTATCCATTCGAGAAGCGTCTATAACGTAATCTAATTTACAGCTTTCATCGTGTAACATATCATGTTATATTTAATATTATTTGTTATTTAAATTGTAAAAAAAAAACTACTCAGACCCCAAAATATTACACACACAAAAAAAGGATACAAATTAGACATTTGTCCCTTCACATTTATTGTCTATAGACACAAAAAAAGGAGTTTAAGTTTTGAGTTGAACATGTATAAAATACTTAATTTGCAAAAATTTCGAACAGTATGTACATCCATTTATATAATTTTAATGAGCTTATTATTACAAGGTTTTATTTAGAATCAACTGTAACGAAATCTGTTATGAAATTTTACAAATTTGACTCACTGCCCGGTTTCCAATTTAGCTGAAATTTCACATGAATATACGCATATATCGCGTGCTATATTATGATGACATTCGTCTGATCTTTTGCTGGAGCTGTAAAGTAGCTATAGGAACTACGTGATAAAAAGAAAGAACCTTGAGAGTCTTGACGAATACTGTCGAGTACTATGAGGATATAAAAACATATCTTTATGTTTTTATATCCTCATGGTATTATTATATTTCATAACTTTTATCTCTCTATAGTGGATCGGGGAGATTAGCCATTTTTATTCTTAACAACGTGAACAAAAAGAAATAAATTACACAAAGAATTACGTTAAAATAAAAGTTTAGGAAAGGCGACAGTGATGCGACAGGACAAAATTGCTAAAAAAAGCAGTGGCCAAAATTAGTTTATTATTATTATAAGTGCTCAAAACATAACATATGTGTGGGTTCTACAAACTATTATGATAAGCTCATGACGTAAAAAAATTACAACAACCATAGTAAGTTCCGCATCGTAAATAATAAAAACTTAAGTACTGATTTATTAAACAGTTTGTGTATTATTTGTTAAACATTGATTTTATCTCGAGATCTATAAGAGATTTTATGGCTGCATAAGTTATAAATTTGATACCGGCTGTGTAGAATAGTACCTCCCCCTGTGCCAGGTGTTGAAAGAGGCGACTGAGGCATAGAAATAAACAGATGGCAGCTCAAATGCAACAGGGCGGGGATGGGCAGCAGCATTCCAGTAGCTAAGCTACTCTCTGCGATTTCCACCACACTTGCCTGGCGCGACAATTTTGAGCAAAGACTTCATAGTAGCTACTAATATTCTATTGATGACTTATTTATAAATATGTTATCTATAATACACAAGATAAACAAACAAACAAACAGATTAAAGGCCTGCCAACTAGTTCCATATCAAAACGGTCCAGTATCAAAATACCGCAACATGGCCGCCATAATACAAAAATGTACTTATTGGCAGACCTGGTTGTTTCATAAAATTGAGAGTCCCAAACAATACCTATATGAATAAAAGATCTTTTACATAAAAGTTTACGGAGGCATTGGCTTAGTATATTCAAATTTTCTCTTTTATAAAACAAAATCTGGAACATTTTTATGACTGAACTTGTGGAATACAGTCAGCTCTCTCTCTTAAAATACATACTTTTACTTATATTATGACAGAGTGCCCGTTTTTTGTACGGCAAGCAATCTCTATAACTGCAAGCATCAAACGGACCATCTAGAATTTCGTACCTATCTATCATATAGATTTTTCGTACGTGCATATATATAAGCGCTCAATATTCTTTTGTCTTCATTTTTAATCCCTACTAATATTATAAATGCTAAAATAACTCTGTCTGTCTATCTGTTACGCTTTCCCGCTTAAACCTCTCGACTGATTTTTATGAAATTTGGCACAATCAATATTTAAACACTGAAAAAGAACATAGGCTATTCTTTTATTCAAAATAAGGGTTGTAAGGGGTCGAAAAGGGGGATGAAAAATTTTATGGAAGTATTGTAGATATAAATAATGACATTCAATGTTTATGTAAGTTAAAGTAAAGAGGTAGTGTATCCAAAAAACTATTGCACGTGGACAAAGTCGCGGGCACAGCTAGTAGTAAATAAGTTCACGAAAAATCTCATACATTTACCTGCCTCTTTGATAATTAAGCTAATAACTAAGCCAATTAATAATGTCACGAAAAGAGTGCTGGAATTATCAGCTATTTATTTCGGAGTCGGGTCAATGTGTGTGGTGTTGTGTAAATTTATTGTGATTACTAAATTAATTTGCCGTGGGATACCAGCGGAGTAGAATAGTAAGTAACCTCTGTAAGAGGTAAGTAAGAAGCAATTGAAGTGCCGCAGCCGACAGGTGGCGGTATATTCATCCAAAACAAAATCGCAACACGGGGATCGCAACACGCAAGCTCAAATGCGCAACACGGGGATGAGCAGCAGTACATTCCCTGCCGCGAAAACTTCACTCTGCAATTGCCTGTAGCCCGGCAATTACAGGCAAAATCGCCACTTATTGCTTGTGTCCAGCAGTAGGCTTCTAACGGCTAATATGATGACTAAAGTAAATATAATTGTGAAACAATACATGACGTGTATATTATACACATAACTTTTTCTATTTTCTTGAAAATAAAATTGTATTATGATACTACTTAGTATATTTTTGTCCTAATCTAAAAAAGTTGTTGTACATTCATACCTCACGCTTCTCGGCAGATAAATATGTTTGTATAAATATACCCAAAAAATATGCCTTATAAGATAAAGGGCACCATCTATAAAAATATATATAGACGAACCCGATCTTGTTCGCCACTGGTTCTACTGGTTTTCTAACTGGTTTCTAATGTTCGCCTCGGTCGTCCTATACCAACTCTTTTATTCACTTCCGCTCTATATATTTGTGTATTCATTCCAATTTCATCCATCTTTTCCACACCAAGCCATTTTAATCTAGCTATCTATCTTTAATCTTTAGTATGAAAAGTGACACGATATCATAGAAGAAAGAACTAAAATATTCGTGTATTGATGGTTCAAATTATCATATCCTATCATCCGAACACACGCCGTCACTATCATCCTCAAACAAATGACAAAGATACATTTTATTCGCTAAAACAAAGGCTTTGTGAATTTAGATGGGACAAAACGGAATTCTTGAGGTATTATGCGGAATCCAGAACACAAATGTTTGCGTTAAATATTCCAAATGGTCGAATATCACCGGATTAATAGTACCGAATGCTTTTCGGCTTAATTAGCAGCCCCAGAGGGAATCTGCCGGGTAAAGATAAGCCGTGATTTTGCATTTGTCTACCATAATATTCTTGTAGAAACTAACAATTAGCGAAAATGTCGGCCCCATGTCAAATAATAAAGTAATTGTTTCTTAGAAAAAGGTATTAACTAGTAACTACGTAGCGAAAAAAATGTCATGAATCCGAGCATAGCTGAGAACGGCCAGTATGTATCCAAAACAATAAGATATTATATTTCCGAAAATTGATTATGATGATGAAATATTATACTTAGATACAAGGAGATCGAACCCACGAACTTCGGGGATCAAGATAGGATTGACACCATCTGCGCCATCGGGTCAGTCAATATTACAAAAACAAAGAATAACGGTGCTGCAGAAACATCCAAACCTTTCAGTTAAACTGTTCACATTTGTATACATAACATGGGTTTTCAAAAATCCAAATAAGTAAAAAAACAAATTTATTGGTTCCAAAAAAAGTCTGACAACATCGCACTAGGAGGTTCGCTGTCCTCAGTAATGACCATGTTTTCTAGAAGTGACAACTCATAATTTACAATCCTCTGTCGTTTCCATGTAATTCCAACCACTGTAGTCGCAAAAAATAACAAAACACCAAGTGTAATGCCTGTCCACCAATTGACTGCGGAAGCAGTCACCACTTTAGTTTTTTCACTACAAGCACTTCTAGAAGCGAGTGTCGTTGCACAAATAGTCACTAAATACATATCGGATTTTACTGACTTCACAATCAATACATTTTTGTCACTAGACACACACCAAATTTGTGGTAACATCTGCGACAGTTCATAATTCTTTAAAGAAGGCAATACGCTAAGAGAATACGATAGGACTGGACCATTTGTGACCTCAGGTGGTTCCCACTTTACTGATACAAATCCATAATCATCCACAGATGCAAAAACAATAGTTGGCATATCAGCATACTCAGATCGCAATGTTCTGACAACGCCTGTAGCTGACCTACTACATTTGCCACTACAAGCTCGCAATCGAAATCTATAGTCTCTAAATGGAGCTAAACCTCCCACCTGATAATCACCCCGTGCCCCATTTATACTCAGTGTCAAAGTTCTAACAAATTTACCATACGAAGAGTTGTTAGGAGCAGATGCTTCCTCATCGCAACCAGAAGCAATGCTGCTGCATATATCAAAGTATTCCTCTACCATCGCCCCGGCAGTAACAGATGATAAAATCCCGCACATCGATTCACACCCTCGATCGTACCCGGCAGGCGGCCTCATCACGACAGCATGGCGAAATATATCAATATCTTCGTATTTTTCCTTGAAATATTTACAGTGGTCTCTTGCATTCACATCACGAGGGTAGATTTCAATTAATGTCACATCAAGCTCGTACCGAGTGATGTGTGGTCTATAAATTTTGTGATCGACCCATCGCAAAACAACAACATCTGAGGATGACGCAACCAACTCTAAGATGAACGGTGGTTCAGGTTTTCCTACTGGAGTGCTAAAATTGTAGATATTACTTCGTGCTAAGATTTTCTTCTTCGGGTCATACTTCTCCACGCAGAGCGCGTACAAAGAAGCAGGTTGTAATGCCGTCAACTTAATAACACTATTGTTTTTGAGCTCATTCGGGATGTTATAAGCATGCCATTCCATATCACTACATGTTTCTGGGACAAAGATCTTTCTTGAGCCTGGAGGCAATCTGATGTAAAGTATAGAATATTGAGCAGCAGGGTCTGTTATATGTGTAAAATTAACAGAGACTGAAGTTTCATTAATAACGGTAACATGCAAAACCACGGATGCATTCATGCAGCCTCCGCTGTATCCATTTGTTCCTGGAGGTATATCTAAGGTACTCGGTGCTCGAGGGAAAGCCTTGACAATTCTGTCAACTTCAGACATGCACAACATCGGATTGTTATGAAAAAACGCTGTCCCGCTACCAACTTTCAAGGATCTAGTCACATTTTCAGTGAATAGGCTCTGTAGACTTGCCATTTCGTATACTAACAGGCTGTATGGTCCATTTTTTAGCTTACGTCCACCTATATAGCGTAATGAAGGTAGAAAATCCAGTGATGAGATCGTAGGTGACCCATATATCACTATATAATCGGATACTTCTTGCAATCGTTGTAAATTTTTCTTTAGCTCCATCATTGTATCCGGAAGAGACCGAATACGAATTGTCAATGAACCATTTATTTTCACGCATCTAGACGCCTCTTGGAATTTGCTGAGTGTTTCTATAGATAGACTGCTGCACACCTGAAAAACAATGGTTACTTGAATTATTTTCTTAGTATTAATTATACATTTAAGAAGTTAAGCCGTGAGGTACCGGCAGTCTATAGAACAGTAGTAGAGTATACAATAGTACCTTCACTGCACCTGGTGTCGTAAAGGGCGACTAAGATACCAGAACCGATAGATAGTGATTTGCAGGGAACAGTGCAGCTCAAATGCACAGGGTTTTCGGGATCGGAGCGAGACTGACGGTGATCACTCAATAGTGTATCTGTGGCTCCGTTTAAGAACCAGAGCCTTTTAATTGTTAGCAAAACAATTACAAGTTAGTATTTAAACAATTTATAGCACATACGTAAAACTAAGAATAACAAGAAATAATTAATATCCAATTTCTGTAATATGACATTCCGTGCTTCCTTAGCATTCATTTAACTATTCTTACAGCCGCACTCATTCTCAATGTCTTTTACTAAACATATCTTCATTTAATTAGCGTATCTTCTTCGAGAAAGAGTTTGATATTTTTACTAACCGAAACTATCAAACTCTTTCTATAAGCCTAAACCACTTCCCTCTTTTTATTCCTCGTTTGTTATTTGTAATAACATAACAACAATGTTAGAGTATTTATAAAAACGTAATTTCTTCAAGTAGTCGTTCGTATTATTATATACTAATTCACTTTATTCTGTAAATTACAAGATCGCGTTTGAACAGATATTAGGGAGATGTACGTAATTCATTACGTCCGTGAAAAAAACTCTTATTCAGCTTAATATTATTTGCTGTGGTTTTATTTTGTTGGCGAAACAGAACTTTGGTCAAATCTTTAGAAGTAATATTGTATTATCTAAACTAATATATTAATCATAAAACCCAAAAGATATAATATAAGATCATACCGACAATGCCAGCTTACTCCGAGTTACCTCAAAAATTGTTTGTCAATTTTTTTAAGTCCTTCACCTTCAAAAATCTTTATTTGGTCGGAATACAATGACCGTGTAAGCAAGATTTGCATAAGAGAAGGAAAATATTGAAATCTAGAATCAAGTACGCTATATTAAAAATGAGCTATATTAAATAATACCAATATTTTTTTAACTATCTGGAACAGAAACTACAAAGGTGAAACTGCTCCGCCCGGCCCTGCTAGGGTTTTGTAAAAAGCTGTCTGCAATTTCGAATATAAGATAATCGGTTTTATCCTTACTTTGTATATACTTGCCGTGTAATACCGGCAGAATATTACTCTGTACTTCTACTATTGTACATCCTCCTATACCAGGTGTCGTAAGAGGTGACTAAGGTACCAAAACCGATAGATGGCGGTTTACAAATCCGCAATAGTCACGAGAACTGCGGTCTGCGATTTCCAACACGCTTGCTGAGCGCGGCAATTATGGGTAAAATTCCCCCTTTCTTGGGGAGACATATATTCAGTAGTGGCCTTCCAATGGCTGATATGATGATAGCTATATGATGATACTTTTAGCTCATGGGAACAAAAAGTTTACAGGTGCAATCGCTGGGCCCGCAACGACAACGAAATTTAATTTAAATATTAGGAAGCTTTTTTTGGAGTTTAAAAAAAATTTACTTTTCCTAGGTCCTAGGTCCTTTTGTCAGTCAAGTAATCGTGCTGTCCCTTAGAAAGTGAAAGATGTAGGTTCAAGTCAAGAGAAAAGTTGAGATTTCCTAATTAATATTATCTTTATAGAGCTAATAAGACAACTTAGAAATCAATTTATAGCGTCACATATTGAGCAAATTCAATCTTTCTTCGTATTGTTAGATACCAATATTACAGATGGTCAACCTACGTCATATATACTTTATACAATGTTCCGATGCATTGATACGTCTGCCCTGAAACACGATTTTACTGTCACACCTCAAGAAAGGAGCAGCGGTGATTGCATTGCTATTCTATTTTTGAATTGAAATTTGATTAATATTACCTGACATATCCTAAGATTAGTATCAAACTAAGAGTTAGTCATATTCTTGCAATTAAATAAGCAGTTATTAATAAAGGTTGCACTGTTCGCATTCATTGCGCTGCACTGATCATCGGAAAGATCTTTTTTTGGTTGTCATGTAGTATAAAAGTTGTCTCACAGACAAAACTAAGCAGGGAGTCGGGAAATATATAGCTTACCTCCTCACATTTGTTGCAAGGGACGCATTTGACAGCGTTCGTTAAGTGTTGTTTCTTATATCCAATGGGACATTCGAAAACACAAGTCTTGTTCCACATCCAGCCTTTCAACCTCTTGCATTCGGATTCCGTGATGCAGTACTTCACATCCTGCAACTCTATACTGCAACGGAGGAAGAATACATTAGAATCTTACTTACTATTCCAGTGGCTCGAGTAATGAACCTACAGTAAACTTAGTTTTAAGACCCATCTAGTAACGGCAGCCTATTTTACATAATGTTTCATGACTCTCAAAATCTTGTAGGGTCATCAGTATTATATATATAATAAAACCTAGTACTTCTTATTATTGTTTTTATCTATTTATATTTTGATGATTTGAAAGTGCTTGCAGTGGCTACTCGAATATTTACATTTTTAGTTTTGTATTCAAATAGTAGACCCGAGAGGCAATGGATTTTCTACAAAGACCTTTATTCACTCCAGGTTTGGAGATACTGTCGATTCAGAGATAAATGTTGAATTTAACCGTAATTAAAGACAGTAATTGCTGTTCACGAATCTCCACTTAAGGCTGGATATATTTTGCTAATTATTATTCGAAAAGGGGAGATTTTCCTCGGAGTCCGAATATAGTATCTCCCAGCATTTATGGGGAATATATATTTAGCGAGTTGAAACTTTAATGATGTACTTGTAGGGGTAATTTAGTGATTATACGGTCGCAGTTAGTCGATAGTACGCAGTTACTTTTCGTATCACATCGCCAAATGAATCGTTATTTATATAAGCCTTTACTTATTTTATTTTAGTCATACCATACAGCATGATATATATATAAGTCATAGATACCCCGAGCTTATCATTAATGACGTCATAATGTTCAACACATTACAGTTTTTATTTCTTTCTTTCAAGTTAGCTTTCCACCCGCTGCATTCTCCTTATCTTTTTCTAAAAGACTTCTTTTATTCCGAAAAACGCTCTGGCAGCTAAGCTGTCGTATTAATAGAAGACATGGTTTTAAAATAAGAATAAAAATTTGACCATTGACCACAATAACAGACTATCAGTAATAGCATTTAGAAATGTTAAGCCATTCATACAAACTTTTATAATACTAGTTGGAAGAGTGTATAACAGTATCCACGATGTTGATTATATTTTTAGACTTTTATTCATGTTTAATGTAACAGCTAATAAAAGCTAAAATTATTAACGAGCGATTAATTAACAGTTTTTTCCTTTTGCTTTTTTCCAAGATTAACTAGCAAGACTTCTTGCTTTTCATAATTCTATGCCAACGGAGAGTACCTCTCTTGTGAATGTTAATGCAATAAATGTGTACACTGAATGAATTTATTTAGAAGTATTCTATAAGTTTTTCAAATCTCTAAAAGATTGTTGACCTTAGTATTTAACCAGATATCTCCACACTTTCTGAAGAAGAAAACAGGATGTCTGATTCTTGACGGTTAGACAGCCAACATGGTGCCTGTAAGATTCGTAATAATTATTTTAAGGTATGAGACAGTAAATGAACGTATTCTATTTGTAATCGGTATTTCAAAGCCACTGTATTCCATTGCTGTAATTTAGTACTAGGGGACTGCACAAACGTTGTGCTACTGTGAACTTAGCAGTAAACCTTTCAAAGTAATTAAGTATATTTTTTTTATAGATTGCTTCAAATTTGTTGATATTTTTGTGTTTGTAGGTAACATTGGAAAAGTCCCACAGGACTGACCAGATTTTTCCCTAATCAATTTTTTATAAGCACTAATAGAAAATTTGCATTTACAACGTAATGTATTTCAGTAATTATATTCACGAGACTACGCTTTGCGATTGCCACCACGCTCTGTCGCGCGGCAATTATGGGAAAATTCCCCGTTTCTTGGGAAGATACATGTCCAACAGTGTAAGTTTTATAGCTACTATGATGATGATAAAGAAGTCAACAATTACATTATGACAAAATATAAAAGATCTTACGTAAATATACCAATTATTATTATGAGTACAGTCAACTCGAATTACAAAGCCTTCATTTAACTTACTAGGAATTTTATTTACTTTTTTATTTAAATAAATTTTATTTGGACAAGCTTTTTAAACAACAGATTTGAGGTTAGAGGTTTTTTCTCAAATGCTCCGAACCTACTCAATCACTGACAGCATATTTAAAACATCATTCGTTCTTTTCCAAGAAGTGAAATTCGCAGTTTGTACGAGAGCTTTAAAACTTATTGTTGTTTGAACATTTGGAGAGGTAAGTTTTGATTTAAATTAACGAAAAAGGTTTCACCTTTGAATGTTGTTAATAATTTAAGCTGAAGTCGGTTTATTCAAATAGATGTACCTTTTTCATGATTGAAGATGACTTTTTGGCTATAAATATGAATTAGTGTAATTTTGATCTAATGTTTTGTACACTTATGCATAATATTTAATTATTTTTAAGTCTTTTCCTTCAAATTTATGAATTTAAAAACACAAATTTTTACCTCAATTATTACATTTAATAAAAGTAGGAGTGATTTTCCTATGACGAAGCAAAAACAGCTTACAGTTGTGACCTGGGCCAATTCTAGCCTAACTTATAATAAAACTTTGGCCCGGTAATCAACCTATTAATTTTATGCCTTTTACTAGGGCATCGTAGATAAATATTTGCATTTTCCAAAAGTGAGCCTTGTTTTGCACCTATTATATAGAGAATATTTGTCATAATACTTTATTTTTCCATACGAAATGCACATGCATTCGATTTCTTACCTTTAACCTATAGTGGGTCAAAGTTGGCCGGATTGACTGTATGTAATTGACATCAATATTAATATGATATTAAAATCAACGTTTTGCCTTCCCGGAACATCTCCACTAAGGCACTAAGATGCGTAACAATGCTTTACACATTCAGGCGAACCCACATCTCCACACAATATTATACCCTTTTATAATAGCAGCGGAGAAAAGTTTTCAGAATTTTTCTAACATTTGTATATACTTGGTCTTGTGTCGATTTCAAATACATGCACTAGATTATAATGAACTTCGCACTAGGCTGATAAAAAGGATCTTAGAGATATTTGGATTCCATAATACAAATCCTAAACGACGAGGCAGCGCGGAAATGTAAGGAAAGGGGCAAATGTCACACCCAGATCTTCCATAGTGTCTGTGCGATCAATGACTAGGTTGCCTAACGCATATTCGTATTTGACGAGATTATGCTTGCGACTAAAGGTTATAACCATCATCCTATCAGCTACAGGACTTCCACTGCTGGACATAGGCCTGTCCAATTGATCTCCAATAGGACCGGTTGTATGCGGCCTGCGTCCAGCGTGATTCTGCTATTTTAGTCAGATCGTCTGTCCACCTTGTGGGTGGACGACCTACGCTACGCTTGTTAGTATGAGGTCTCTTTTCCACAACGTAATGACTCCATCGTCCATTGGTTCTGCGAGCTAAGTGTCCTGCCCACTGCCACTTCAACTTGCTAATCCTAGGCTATGTATACATATAACATCCAGACACAGAATACACACAATTTTTCAACACACATAGGTAGGTACGTGGAGGGGATCGAACTCACGACCGAAGGCGCATAAGACAGGGCCACAACTAAATGAGCCAACCCGGCCGTCTGATTGAAATCTACTATGTCGTTTGTTTCATAATTATACCTTAATATCGGTATGAAGTGATGTTTGTGTTATGGATCTGTCAGAGGAGAGTACCTCCTTCTTTACCAAGTGCCGGAATTGGCAACCGAGTCACTGAAACCGGCAGGTGATGGTAAAGCAATGTACATAAAAGCAAAAATATAACAAGTCGGGGATCCGACACGAAGCTACGCTCTCCCGATTGTCATCAAGTCAACCCAGCGTGGCGAATATAGGTAAATAGATATTTTAGGTATACCTATATCTAGCAGTGTTTATTTTACGATCAATAATATGATGAGATTGTAAGCTTTATATAACCTGATTGATTAATACATTAAGCATTGACTAGACACTTGATATGTGGGGCATGAGTAATTTTTATCAGTATTGTTCATTATTATCATTACTGCTATATAACGTCCACGGATGGACATAAAGCTCCCCATAAAAAGTGGGAATTTTGTTAATAAATGTCGCATTACTATATCAGCCTAAAGACGCTTGTATTTTCACATGGATATCACTAGCGTGTTACCAGCCTTGCAACTTAAAGATATTATGTAACATTAACCAACAATTTCACTATCTCTCTCACTCTTCAAACCGAAACACAATAATGTGGACAATGCTGTTGGACAGTAAAAAAAGATGAGAGGCACCAATACAAACGAACTGAGGCAAGTTACTATTTTTCTATAATATTTAATCTTAGATATTGTTTGTATGCTTTTGAACATGTTTATATGCTTTTTATATTTATTTTATATCCAATGTAACTGTTTCGTTTTAGATAAAATAATTAGGTGCTGCTTTAGTTTATTTTTTTCATATATATATATATATAAAAACATATGAGACGTCTGAGAAACTTATTTTATAATAAATTCAGAATATATCTTATATATTGACTTCACTTCGAGATAATCGCATAAAGCACTTGTGTTACGGACATCAATCAGAAATCAAATACCAAAAATATTGCTTGAATACATACTTTATACCCAAACACAAATATCCATCATACAAATATTTGTCCTGAGTCGAACCTACGACCGCACAAGATAGGATCTTCACCATCCGCGCCATCGGGCCTGCCAAATACTTCATGAATACACATGATATATTTTCATACAAATAAAATTCATAAAATGATATCGCCTATAGCTCGCAGCTCGATACCACACCCGGCCCATCGATGAATGAACGAAAGCTGACTGACCTCATTACGTTAAACGACCTAGATATGAGGTCGTGACAGTAATTTCCACTGTCATCGTCTCTAAATCACTTCGCAAACGAACTGAATTCATATATACAAGGTATACGCACGACCGTATATTTTTACTGCACACAAAGAATTACTATAGTAGGTATATATATATATACATACATATCATAGTGGACACGAAAATAATGTTTAAACCTTTTAATTAGATACGTTCGTTAGTAAGACCTATTTCCGGCGGTTTTGTTCGTGTGAAAACCGAATCTGATGGTTTTGTGTTATAATCAGAATCAATTACTGTAAGATTATGCTACTTCAAAACTACGGAACAGGCATACTGAAATACCAAGCTATTATTCATCTTGATATTCTAGGCAAGCTTTGCAGAGTCCGATGGGGCAAATGGTGGTTGTCGTGGCTTCTATCCCTACCTACATTTACTACTACCTTTATACAATTTTACGACGTTTTGGCCCCCTTGCCTCTTACGATCTTGAGATTAAGCCGTAAAATTCTTTGCAATAAATAAATTTCTTTTTCATTAATTTTTTAAGCTTTCGAATTTTGTCGTGTAAAGGTGTCAGATGTCGAGACAGCTGACTGTTTAAACGTCCACTCGTAATCACGACTAGCACCACTAAATCAAACCGCAATCACGCTCGTGTCTCCGCCGGACACTCCGGAACACAGCGCCCTGTGTGCATTCACTTCCGGGATTTGGAACACTCGATTTATGTTCCGAAACCCTTAAACAATGCTCATTTCACATAATTCGTCCTTTTAATTGCTCTATAAGTAAATAATTTTTTTTCTCTCTGCTATACGTAGCTTGATTTTGTAATTTGAACATCATGATCTTTTCGAATTTGAATATAACTTTACCTCTGCTTTAAGATTAGTAACCGCAGGATTTCACTTACAGCCTCTATTGCCTGTAACGGCACAACCTTTGGCATATAGAGGGATGGTGGGGGGGCAGGATGGTCTAGTGCCCACTCTAGAATGTTGGGCTACCGACTCGGAAAAGTTTTACGTTGAGTGTCGTCTGCGTGAGTGCGTCATCGCAACGGAAATGGAATGTCAGGGGCCAGGACGCGCTTGAAAAATGTTTCTAGATCTGCCAATGAATAGAACTTAATAGCTCCTCACCAATATCTATTTAAATACGATTTCAGTTAAGCGGAACGTTTACCTAACGCTGTTAAAACATTCACAGTCCAGACTACCACTGCCACTAAAGTAAAACTTAATCCCACTCATGTATCCGACGGGCACTCCGGAACGCCCTTTATGCGTGTAGTTTCACACATCTCATTTCATTCATTTCAACACTCTCATGATTTGTGTTCACCAAATACATTGATCGTTGCATTTCAACTTATCTGTTTAATTTGATAAATAGTAACTGAATATTATTTTTACTGCGATCAATTTATTTATTTTATTTACAGCATCAGTAGCCTAATTATATAGTGTAAAGCATGATAGTTGAGTATAATATGTATAAAGGACACTTTCGCAGTTATAGTTAAATAAATAATTTCTAAGTGAACCATAGAAATGATAGGCGTAAATGTTAAAGTAATATAAATAAATATGATATGATGTGAAATACACTCGCTGAGTGTATTTCGCTACACAGTGCACTCAAAAATTGGATAAGTTTTATTTACTTGATTTTTGAGCGTGCCACTTCCGCTTCTGCTTTCTTTTTATATTAAACTACTATTTTAAATTAGAAAAAAATAATTTCTTGTTCTGTGAATACTGTGTTCTTATAAAAATAATTGTACATTTAGACTTAATATTAAGTTTTAAACGATTATGTTTTGATAAATGATTTAATCGTAGATGATCTATTTAAATAAAATAAGATTTCACATGATGACATTCTAAATAGACTCCTATCGACTTATATATTTAAATTAAGATTGCAGTCATGTTTACGTTTATTTAACGCTGTCAAACAGTCACGTGCAAGTCCAGTGCTGCCACTTAATTAAAACTTAATCCCAGTCACTACGGAATACAGCGTCCTTTTTGCGTGCAGTTCTGGCAGACGGAACACTCGTTGGGGTTTGTGTTCCGACTCACGACGAATTGATTTGTCCGTTATTGCGGGATGGATAAATAGTGACTATATATCAGGATTAATTATAATTAATCCTGCCAATACTTTATTGCTCTTTTACTGCAACAGTAGCCTATTTATATAGCGTTAAGTGTAAAATGAGTACTAAAAACTACAGATTTAACCAAAAAATAACAGTAAAAAAGTCGTTTTCACGTTAAAGTAAAACAAATAATTTTATATCGATAAAGCTACATATTGTTATTGCTTTAATGCGTCATAATAAAATCTAATACAATTGACCCTTCCCTTATAGCATACGTTAATTCCAAATGAACAGCGTATTTATGTGCCAATTTCTATCGAAACACGATCATTGACTTCATCACCATCATTATAATCAAATTAGCCATTATAAATTCACTGTTGGACATAGACCAGCCCAAGAAATAGAGAATTTTAAACATAATTTCAGCGCCGGGCAAGCGTGGCGGCCATCACAGAAAATAACTTCGCGACGGGGATTCTGCTGTCTGGGATGGGTTGATATGTCGGTGCCAGTACCTGAGTCGCCTTTTACGACACCTGGTACATGGGGAGGTACTATTCTACTCTGCCCGTAACTCACTGCACATTATTGACATGCATTAAAAGTTGAAACTTCAGTAAAGTTAAACAAAACTGTCAGTTAAATAAAACGAAATCAAACTCACGTGTCCGGCGGGCACTCAGAGACACAGCGACCTTTGTGCGTGCGGTTCCGGCAAACGGAACATTCGTTGGGATTTGTGTTCCGACACCCGACGCATTGATCGTTGCACTTCATCTTTTCCGGCCCGTCGAGGAACCGCTGGCATTTCCTAATAAAAATAAAATAAATTTAGCAAAACTATAGCTGCTTAAATGTTATTATTATTGTTAAATATACACTACTTATATTATGAAAGTGAATGTTTGAAGTTACTTTGTGGTACCCGAGGTTTTTAAAATACTGACATGATATTGGTATTCCCGCTCCGATCTCGTTAACTTTCTGGTCCTAGAGTATTCCTAATGAGGTTTGTTAAGAAAAAAAGGTACAGCACCTTTAACTGCTAACACTGGACAGAATTAATATAATATTTTAAGACTCACTATAATACTAGGTTTCTAACACCTGAGCGAACTTCCTTTTAAATCGCGTCCAGCAATTTAATCTATCAAAAATTTCATCAAAAAACTTTTACCGTATCATTCATCACAATCATTTTACAAACATATTCATAATATTGGCATGAAAGTTTTGTAAACATAACAAGATATTTTTAAAGGCCCGATGACCGTCAAGGGTCGCGCGTTCGATCGTCACCCAAGACATACATATATGATAAGTATAGGTGTTTGAGTGTTTACTATGTATTTAAGTATATGGTTCATGATATTTCTCATGCCTGATGTCCATAATAGAATTTGATTTAACTTATCTCCGAGTCAGGTTAATGTACGAGAAGATGTGTGAAAAATAAATACATTTCTTAAGAAGGCAAATTTTATATCATGAGTTTAATAGTAGAATAGGAAATTGAAATATATTATAGGTAGACATCTAAATGTAGTTTACCTCCTCACAAATAGAAGGAGAACAAAGAGAAATGTAGAGCATGTCCATTGCTTTCAAACTTGAAAGCTTTCTCCGGAACAAAACTAAAGGAAATCAGTTCTGATTTTTTGTTGTAAAACCGCAACAGACAGTAATAAAATACTACTTAACGGCTAAGTATAAGCCGCTTGAAACAAATATGTAACATTAGAAATTTAATATATATAACACCTAGGCACGGAATAAACACTAATCAATAATTATAACACTAGATAAAAAATATCAAAATTAAGGCGGCTCTGAAACGCAATTTATTTAACTTTATATTCATCAAACTTCATTGCACTAAAAATAAAATGTGTACAATGTACGTACATATGTAAGTTAACTTGCGGCAACCGTTTAGATTAATGAAGATGTCAGGTTTTATATATTTTTTTAATTATATCCTTTTACATTGGCCCTGCTTTTCATTTGTTCAGAAAAAAAATAGTTTCCTGCGAAGGAGATTAAAAACTAGCATAAATAATATAGAAATGAAAAATTGCCGAATTCTTAAAATTATATAAATACTATTATTACATAACTCTACATTTATTTGTAAAGGCACGTTTTAAAGTCTAGTTAAAGTTAATTTGATCATAACGAGTAAATGTTAGATACTTATTACGTGAATGAGAGTATTACATTCATTTTCAATCATGTTAATAAAATACAACGTTTAGAGACATTTCATTATTCAAATAACATCCTGGAACGTTTGAGTACTGAAAATTTCATTATAACCGTTTTTATTCCCATCACCAACCGTAAAGACAGTTTAAACGAAATACAAAGGATATAAAAAGTAAGTATAAAAAACGCCGCATCATTTTTTATTCTACGCCATTGTCGCCCTTTGAATTCGTAATTAAAAGCGTCCAAACAAGGCACAATGTTTGCTCGTCCGATTTGCATAAACGTAACGCATAATTATTTTGGACCGATGCACCGAGTTTTCAATTGAAGATTATCTTATTCGGATTTCACATCCGGCCGAATGACTATCGAAAATAACTGAACATCGAAATCACACATGAGGTACAAATCTCACTCCCGCCTTTTTCTATCGCCAAATAGCAGTGTTCGCATTGCTGTTTAAAGGGTGAGAGAGGCAGTGAAAATAGTGGGTAATGTGACATTTTCAATTCAAAAGGTTGGCAACGCGCTAGTCCTATCCTTGTGATATTACGAGCGTATTTAGGTCGCAGTGATGCTTACTTTCACGCAGACTTGTTTGTCGACTTGATATAATAAAAAAAAATATAATAATAATAATAATAATAATAATAAATTCCCACAACATCTCATACATTGACCTGACTCCGTGGTAAGTCGCTTAAAGCACTTGTGTTACGGACGCCAGACAACAGAGGAATCACAAATATACTACTTAAATACATATATTTTACACCCATACACAGAGCAAACACAAATATCATCATATAAATATTTGCTCTGGGTGGGAATCGAACCCACGACCCCTGGTGCACAAGACAGGATCACTACCATCTGCGCCATCGGGCCCGTCTGACGCCGACCATATGGGATCTATATAAAGTTCATTAATTATCTTCATTATAACAGTGCCCGTCGAAACCTTTTGTCGGAACTCGGAGTTTCTTTGGATTTTAGCATGTACAAAAAACTGGCGTTTCCTTCGTTTCTAATGAAGAAAAATGGATAGAAACGAAGAATCTATAACAGTTATTATTTTAAATAGCAGTGCTCGGTGGTGTCAATTACGTATTTCCCCCTACTATGTCACTTCCTGGTAATGTAATTGTTATTCCTGAAGGAGTTTTTGAAACGGGTTCAATGACTTTCTGAGTTTATTTGTTACAAATGTACAAAATTACAAATCCTGCTTACATAGTTCTTTTTTAAGTAGCGGTCTCTTATTTTATTTAGAAAATATAACTTAGGCTATGTGACTCAGTAACGAAAGAGTTTGTTTATCGGTTTAATTGTTTTTGAGTTCAACCATATCAAATAAACAAATCACTTTATTATATTAATATAGAAGTAAAGATAAACGTTAAATTATTATTAAGATTAGTTATAGATAAAATTATTGAAAATTTACCCCTTAATAGGGTGAAACGGGGGAGCAAAGTTAGTATAAAAATTTGCTATTTCTGAAGTTATGCAAATGCAGCATCCTGCTATAATATATAAAAATTAAATTAAAATAAGCCGTGTGGACCCGGCAGGGTATAATAGAGTCTCCCTTTGTGCCAGGTGTCGTAAAGGGGGCCAAGGTACCAGAACCGACAGATGGCGGTATATCCTTCCGATACAGAGTAGCTCATACATATAGGACGGGGAAGGGCAGCAGCATCCTTGTCGCAAAAGTTGCGATGATTGCCAACACGCTTGCCCAGCGCGGCAATTATGGGCAAAATTCCCTCTTTCTTGGGGAGGCCTATGTCCAGCAGTGGACTTCCAATGGCTGATGTGATGATGATGATGATAAATAACAAAACACAATTATTATTGTTACAATAACTTGACACAACATCCTATATGTTTGCCTTACTCAAAAATAATAGGAGACGACAAATCAGACAATAGAACAAGTACAGTATAACACAATACAAAAATAACAAAGCAAACACATATGTCTACCACATACACATTTGGGTGGGGATCGAACCCACATCCCTAGTCGCAACAAGCTAAGGACACTACCGGATGCGGTGTTAAGACTGTCAACTTGTCAAAATATCGTTGACTAAATAAAACTGTTTGTATAGCATAAATGCGATGTTTCGCGTGACTATAATTATAATGAACTGTTCAAGTGTAATATGGAAAAGTTCCGACAATGCCTTATCTAGAACTTATTCTTTTTTTGCCTGGTCTAGAATTTCTCTAGTAAACAAAACAACTTAAACTATAAAAAAATACTGCTTATTTAATGTCAGACAACTAGAGAGTATAAAATATTCCGTAAATTAGGTTTTTTTACAATGTCAGAAGTGTCTAACTTAGTTACCCTATGTTTCGAACATTTAAAGTGTGTTCCCGGAATTCAATTTTGGTTCAAATTAAAAATGGAAATGTAACTCAGCCTTCACCTAACATTGACAACAAAAACATTGTTTTTTTATACTAAGCCGACAAACAAACACCCAATACGTGTTTGTAAGCAATCGAGAATTCGATACCGGCATTTTTTTCATATCCCAGGATTTCGGGATTGGTTGCACACGATTCCGGTACGAGTGTATCACGGGGCACAGTATATAGTATACAGTAGTATACAGTCGCGGAAGTTGCTGTAAGGTAACTGAAACGTCAAATATACCTCGCTTAAAGCCGTTAAGAAGTAGTTTGTTAGCCGTTAAGTTTATTATGAGCAATGTACACGTTAATATTTAAAAATATTATTATTCAGAAATTAATTAATACTATAAAGTTAAATTTGTCTAAAATAATATTTAAAGTATTTTAGAAAAGAAACAATAGTTTCTATATTAAGGTAAACAAATAAAATTAATTTAGAGTATATGTATATGTTACTATTACACTTGTATTTTAGTAAACAAGTAAACATAAAGCATATTTATACTATATGTGGAAACTAACTTTATACAGAGATATTTTTCCAATTCTTCATTCACCTGAATAAAAAAGCGTTTTTGTTAGATCACTAAAGAATTAAATAGTACAATAACATATCCTTAAAACAATTAGGTATAATCACAGAAATGCAAAAGAAAATTTCAATTTACTCAGTTAATATGCGTAGATACTTATTAGCGGATTAACACAGATGTTTTGCATTTCATTCACATAAGAAAGAAAATCATAAATGCAATTTGCACGACACACAACACCCAACACAACATCTGATCAAATTAGCCCACAAAATGTGATGTCCGACAGAATTGAAACGATCGAGATTCTAATTACTAGACACTCAACCTTGGGACCCTAGTCTTAAGATCGAGTATTAGTCATAATCTGCACTGATGCTTGCAAAATTGAATGGATATCCAGTAGCGCAAAGCAATTCTTGCATTATTCATTACTAGCTCTCACATATTGAGATTGTATAGTGTTTTTATCGCAACCAATGTTTCTTGCAAGTTCATATAAAGTATCGCGGATTAATTTCGCATTTCAAACCCCAACTTCGTCACCCCCAAAGTCGATCCGCTTGGTGACTATAATACTTCAATCGTTGTTATATTTGATGGATCCGATGGGGTAATCGGTAGTATATATCTTGTGCGCCAAAGGTCGTAGGTTATATCCCCAGGACAACTATTTATATAATGAATATTTGTGTTTGCTCTGTATCTGGGTGTTAAAAATGCATTGAAACATTATATTTGTGATTCTTCTATTGTCTGATTATTGTAACAGTTGTAACAAGTGCTTTAAGTGACTAATCTTTGAGTCAGGTCAATGTTTGATGTTGTGTACATTATTTATATTTATAAATTTGAACATTTTTGCTTAAAACCAGAACCAAACAATACTAGATTAATAGTTAGCCTCAGTCATCCCTATTTAACATTTCTTCATTATCTTAACAGTTACAAAACAGCCGAAATAATATACAACCATCTGTCAGTTCCGGTAACTCAGTCGCCTCTTATGACATCTATTACAGAGGGGGGTACTTTTCTACTCTACTCGTAATTTATGAGAAAGGATCGATAATCAAAAACTTTATGTATTCAATTTTAAGTTCTCATATATCAAACAGCACTAAAACATCGCGTCGATTGTAGAATCCAATTTACTAGAATCGTACTAAATGGATGAGAGTCTGAAATTTAGTGCATATAGAGGCACTAGTTAAGGTACAATGTAAGTCATTCAATGCTAAGCAGTCAAAGTCGACGGACGTAAGATACGGATTCAACATGTGCTCTTTGGTCACTACCTCAACGATTCGTAATCGTATTGAGGTTTATTTATCGAATATCGCGAACGTTTTTAAGATGGACAATACAATAGTACTTTATTTTTATTGTAATCACTAAAATTGGTTTATTTTTAATATCACGTTGGATTTAGTGTTTCTCTACTGTAGTATGCATGTATTATACATATAAAACTTCCTCTTGAAGCACTTTATACATTAAAATATCCGCTTCAAAATCCATTGCGTAGCTTTAAAGATTTAAGGATAAATAGGGACAGATAGACAGCGGAAAGCAACTTTATTTTATACTATGTAGTGATTTACTATAAAAAGATAAAACAGGGGACGTGGAAAACGCAGCGTAGGACGTACAGTGCGATCCTTGTGGGTGCACAAAGATCGCACTGGATGCAGGCCGCATACAACCGGTACTAATTGAAATTGCTTGAGCGCGCTTATATCTAACAGTAGACGTCTAGTCCAACGGCTTTTACGATGATACGATATGAGTCTCGCCCTTCAAATTCATTCAAGCTCACGAAGATATAATAACAGCGATTTATAAGCTAAGAACATAAGAAAATGAGGACACTTGTTTATACAAGGAGTTTTATTTAATTCTAGAGCAAAAGACAACAGGTGGACCTCATCTAGTAAATTGATAAACTATAATCACAAACAACTGTATAATTTCAAACAAATCATTTTCTATTTTAAAAAGACTAGTATAGATCGAGCATGAATTCCGTGTGACGATCCGCATACCCTGTAGGCTTTATCGCAACCTTGTAACCTGAGGATATCATACCACCTAAGAACATTAATTTTAATACTTCTCCCAATCTCCAAACCAAACACAGAAATTTTTAGGAATGCTTCTAGAGAACCCAAGGTTTGGTTTATTACGAAACATGTATAGGGATTTGCTAACAGCGGACGTAACATAACGCGCGCATTTCGTTTGATATTACAGTCGTGTTTTGTTTTCTTTAGACAGACCCGCATGTCTGTTTTCCTTTTCTGATATTGATGTCTGTATTCATAGGCACCTAGTTCTATTTCCTAGGTAGAAGAAGCAATTTTCTAAAATGATCGTAGCTCTATACTGCCGGGAGGATTTATTCGCATATTTCCCGTTTCTCATATATTCTCTGTTGTAGTTTCGTATTACCTTTTTATTAAAATGCTATAAAAAACAAAATAAAATTAAGTACAATGTAATAGTAATAATGTAACAGTACAATGGGTGGCCTTATCGTTTAGAATAATATCTACCAAAGAAATCTAGGAGTAGAGATAGAAATGATACCATTAAGCAACTTAACTTATACGCATATCGGAGCACGTTGGAACTCAAGATGATCAACTTTAAATTTACTTGTCTATGGCTTAAAACGTTGTTAGTTTAATTTAAAAAATAACACCTTTTAAAGTCTTTGAAAATAATATTATTATTGGGAACATTTGCACTTGTAATAATAATATAACGTTGTATATAAAAGCCAACTGAAGTAGTATAGTGATATACCAATGCAGATAATACAGAAGAGGGTTATAGTTTCGCCCTGTCACTGAACGTTATTTTGCAGTCGTGGCAATTAATAAAGCAAATTATTTAAGCAAATCTCAACCCAAAAGCAAGAACGATCATCTCATCATGTCTATCGTCGACAGTCCCCTGCTAGACATAGGCCTTTCCAAGAAAGGGACTTATGCCCATAATAGCCGCGCTGCGGCGGTTAGGTGGCTATTTGCCGAGAGTAACTTTGCGAAAAGAATGTCCATTGCCCATCTTCACTCTTTTGCATATGCACTGCGCTGTTTGGATGGATATACCGCCATCAGTCTATTCCAGTGCTTTAATGACCTTTAATGACCTTTTACAACACATGGTACAGAAGGAAGTACTATTCTACTCCGCTGTTAATCATTGCAAAGCATTTATGTCATGGTCATCAGACAACAGAGGAATCGCAAATACTTAAATACTTATTTAATACTCTGGGTATACAATACACAAATATTTATCTTAGAAATGTTTGTTATAGATAGGAATTAAGGTCAAGACCCTTCGCGCACAAGATAGGATCTCTAGTATCTGCTCCAACGGGCCTTTTATGTTCTTTTTAACCTTTACGCGAAGGGTGAGTGTGGGAATAAAGTTACTAGTGATGTGTCATTATTTTCACAGGTCACAATATTGGTAGACTTTATGCAAAGGTCGTCTGCATTGCGTCTCACTCCCGCCGCCAAATAGCAGTGTTCGTGTATTTACTTGCGTGTTCCGGTTCGAAGGGTAAGAGAGCAGTCAAATTACTGAATAATGTGATATCCTTGTGATATTACGAGCGTCTACAGGCTGCAGTGACAATTACTTTCATGCGGTTTGTATGCTTGTTTGTCGGGCTAACATAAAGAATGGAAATAAAAAAGCTACAACTCTATTTGCTGCTTTAGTATTTCATAGAAAAGAAACAAATGAAGCTCACCGAACGTTCCAGCAACGATTCGTGGAAGCATTACTCGTGCATGTACAGTCAGAGCTACAGTGGATATTGTCTTCAGTCGAGCTGAGAACATGTCGGGGGTACGGCGCTATTACCTTCCAGTTGATGGTGTTAATATAACAAGCTTGGGGAACAGCCCAGATGATCACTCCACCACGGTCGATGCGCAGAAGGTTGTATAGGTTGATCTGAAGAAAAAATATACTGGTCATAGAAACTCCAATTATAATATCTATTACCTGATTTCGGCCGAGTATATAGAAAGTTTTTATCTTGTCGATCCTGTTATCGTGGGAGTTATAATCCTGTTTTTAGGGCCTCTAACCTATTAACTGTTTACCTTCATTATGCTAGAATTATCCCGATCCCAATTATTAATATTGGTTTGCAAACCTAGTCCTGACATTCATCATCATCATATCAGTCATTAGATATCCACTGTTGGATATAGGCCTCCCCAACAAAGGCCTTCCCTCCTCCCTTTTTTGCCCATAATTTCAGCGCTGAGCAACATAAGATTAATTTTTATTTATATAGAATCTTAAATATCATATAAGAGTGATATTATCGGATTATAATAGTAGCTCCATCTGTACCAGGTGTCTAAAGAGGTGACTGAGTACCGAAACCGACAGATGGCGGTGTACCCATAGAAAACAGCGTAGCTCAAAAGCTAGAGAGTGAGAATGGCCAGCAGAATTCCCGTGTAAAGCTACGATCTGCGAATGCCACTTGCCCAGCGATGATGAGAATCTTATATAGGTATACTTAAAAAAATAGATACATTAGCTATTTCATTAGCTAACACAAAACCTTCCGACCACCATTTTAAAGATTAACAGACCTTACATAAAGTAGCTGACAACTCACATCTCATAATCGAAATTCAAAAATACAATTTGAACTTTTCTTTAGTGTTCTCTTTTGAGCTTTTTCGATATTTCTTTGTTTCCATTTTAAAAATATTTTAGAATTGAGTAGTTTTTCTTTCAAAACAGAATCGCTAACTTAATTTGATAACTGTTAAATATTAGATTTTGTTATTATTTATTTGCCTGGTTTTTGTTGTTTCCATATCAACACTTTCATGTCAAGCCATATTTTATAACATAGGAATATGGTAAAAAATATTAAATACAATCAAATTCATACCAAACATTTTATTATGAATTTAACTTTTGTTATTTTCGCACTGCAAAGCTTGTTTTTTGCATAGCGAGGCAATTCAAACGTACTCAACATCCTAAAATAACGTCATTAGAATTTCAGATGGTGCAGTTCATTCTTTATGCAAATCAGGAAGGCTTGGTGAAAAGCTACGAGGACATTGGACAACGTCTAAATTTTAAGGAACACTTCCATTTATTGCTGAACAGGTTATTTTAATGGAAGAAAGGTCGAATAATGAATTGCGTCGTCAACTATGAAAATGTTTTTCTAATCGTATAAAATCAAAAGTTATTTTATTATATAAATATCGCCAAGTACTCGAAATTCGAGCAAACTTATATTATATAAAAGCTGTATTTTATTGCTAAAAATATGTAAAGTTTAAAACAAAAAAATGTAGTATAAATCGATACATTGAATGTTTGTTAGTAATATTAAAATAATAATAATAAAATAAATAATAAATTCCTACAACATCTCATACCTACATTGACCTGACTCCGTGGTAAATCGCACGCAAAGCACTTGTGTTATGGACGCCAGACAACAGAGGAATCTCAAATATACTATTTAAATCCATATATTTAATACCCATCATATAAATATTTGCTCTGCGTGGAAATCGAACCCACGAGCCCTGCAGCACAATATAGGATCACTACCAACTGCGCCATCGGGCCCGTAAAATAAATAACTCCTTTTTACTAAATGCATATGAATGTATACATAGTGCATATAACAAAATTACATTTATGATTTTTTACTGTCTGTCTGTATGTTTGAAGTAGTCTCTGAAACGGCTCGACCGATTTTGATGGAATTTTCACTGGTGGATAGAAAATATTTTAAGGAATAACGTATGCTATATCTAACAAACATAGCAAACGTTATTTGTACACACGTATGCTTTGCGTAAACAGTTGAGTTACGCAAAAATAATGTAAGAAATCGAATTACGATTATGTGTGTATGTGGCAAACATATTATAGTTGGTGAATAAATTTTTAGTCCTTAATACTTATGCATATTACTTATATATAGACAGGTATTGCTTTCGTATACTACCCCCGCCATATGCCAATTATAACAATCAAAATAACAATGCTATTATTACTTAACCCTCGTTCAATAAGATATCAGGGAAAATAAATTGGGTGGTCTGTCAGCATTTTGTTATTCCCAATAACACAATCTCAAACATTGATTTGAAATTGTCCTATTGGTAAAGACTAATTTAGATGTATTTTAGAGTATTAAAAATACAATTTACGGTCCAGTAAATTAAATTTCGATTAAGCAGACTTTTCAAAGCAGAAGTGCACTGCTTTGAAATACAATTACCAAATAATTATAATATATTAAACAATGTAGTAATTTTTTTTAAATATCTTGAGATTTATAAGAGAGAGTTGTAATCTTTATCTGAAAATTGGTGTGAACGGCGCAATAATTTTTCATCTATTTCTTCTATTATACAGAGTTCGTCTGCGACATCGGTCATTTCTATTATTTGTAGTCGAAGCCTTTTCATAAATATACATAAAACTAATCAGTACAGTACCGGCAGAGTAGAATAGTATCTCCCCTTGTACTAGGTCGTAACAGGCGACTGAGATGAACCGATAGATGGCGGTACATCTATTCGAAACAGCATTGCTCATGTGTAACCGGGCGGGGATAAGCAGCAACATTCTCATCTCGTCTGCCGAATGTAACATTGGGTCCGTTTATGTTCAACAGTTAAAAATGTGCGGGCAAAAAGAAAATAGGAAAACTTAATACTTATATATTTACTCCTTTCTTGTGTATGTACTTTTGTGTAGACTTTTAATAGTGTTACTTACTTCTTTAATGTCGGGCATGTCATAAATTATCAAGGCGTAATTGTTTAAAACCTTGTTTCCTCTGATTATGGCCAAGTTCGGAAACAGTTGACCAATTGACTCCAACCCATAAACACGATAGAATACTACGAAACCATTCACCTGAAAACATAAAATATAATTACACCAACAAATCTATACATATAAATCAAACCGACACTTACGGTTTGAAATTTTAAATCAATGGCCATTTGGTGAGACTAAATACCTAATGGTACTAACAAAAATAATTCAAATTATTTGCCTATTTGTCTGTCTCAGCTGATCTTTAAAACGGCTAGACTTATACTAATGGATCGTCCTGATGCTACTTGTATAGGGTCTATCTTATGTTATAAGAAGTAACTTGGACTTCTTTTATTATTTGACATGAGGAAGACCTTTTGCAATCGTCGTCTGTATAAGCTTAAGATTAAATAAATGCGAAAGTTTGTGAGTATGGATGTAGATGTGGGTATGTACGTTTGTTACTCTTTCACGCCAGAATGGCTGAACATATTCTCATGAAACTTGGCGCATAGATTACTGAAAGATTGGAGTAAGATATAAATTTCAGCTATAGTGCTGGAACTTATGTCATAACTAATTTTTATCCCGAAAAAACATCCCTGTAAGATGAATTTAGCTTGTTTTTTTCCCTATGGAATCGGCATGACTTTTTACACAGTTTAGCTGTCAGAGAGAACATAGATTTTTTCTCGGAACAACGAGAGTTCCTCAAAGATGCGAGACAAAGACGCGGATAGAACGCTAGTCTTTTAACTAAAACGTAGTTCAAATGACGTTCATAACCTGATGAAATTGCAAAAAATATTTTATGAGATAGATCAGTAATATAATTTTTTTTAAATAGTCTTAACCAGGCAGTTCTTAAGAAGAACTCACGTACCGTACAGCATGTTAAATACGGCGAGGAAACAGAAAAGCAGCTGTGCAATTCCGTATTCAAAAAACGTTGATGATATATATATATATATATATATATATATCATCTATATTCTATATATATATATTTCTAAATATATCTAATATTGATGTGATTATAATATAGTTGATAGGCAATTGGGTCTTGACAACAAAAAGATCACAAGCAAATTTAAGAGTGCCGTGAGTCTCTCAGGTAAAACGGATATAGTTCGGTGGTGCTAGACTTAGCAGGGACACACCCATACTGATAGATTACTTTGTATTAAAAACAAAGTGGATTGCCACATTTACTTATCAGAGGCAAAGGCCACAGATTCGGATTAGTAGACCTAATTATCTTTGCAAATGGGTAAACCGATAACCTTTCTAGATAATTATATCTACTTACTTAATTTGTGTGACAACAAATCGAGTACTGTATGACATTTATCTGAACAAACAAAGTCAGAAGTGTATATCTATAATTATTATTTATTATTAGACCTAGGGGGTACTGGCAAAATAGAATTGTACCCCTCAGCATAGGTGCTGAACCAGGTAGGTAAGTGGTGAATGTACGTTAGCTGACAGATATATAATCGGTATAATCATTATCATCGTATTAGCCATTGGAAGTCTACTGCTGGACCTAGGCCTCTTCAAGAGAGGGGGCAAAATAAGGTACCTAAGGTAGGTAAGGTTTCTTGGGGAGGCCTATGTCCAGCAGTGGAAATCCAATGGCTGATATGATGAAATGATGATGTTAGACATGGTAGTATGCTCTAACCTATCACTTTCTGTGATAAAAAGTTTGGATTTAAGTATTTCTTTGTAGCTCCAGTATTTTTTCCAGGTCATGATGACTCGACTGTCTATTTTATCTATGTGTCTTGTATTTTTTAATGGTATTTATCTTTTGAGATAATGCTGCACGTATTCAATAGGTGTTTAATTTATTACTATAGGAGATTTCGTGCCGTTCGTTATTTTTTGAGGTATTAATTGGTAGGCCGATGTTTTCACTGGACGCATTTAATTCTTGCAGCATAATCTCTAATTGTTTTGGCGACCAAATCACAGGTTACTCAAGCTTTTTCCATCAATGGTTATTTGTCTGCTTTCCCAATATAAGCCTTTCATTATGTTTTATAAGACAGTGATAAAGATCTTAGGAGATAGAGGGTTTCCCTGTTTCATATCTTTACGAATATCTAATTTGTATTGTTATTCATGATTGCAAATAATGATTCCTGTATGCAAATAAAAAATAATTATAGTACTACACTGCAAAAAAAACACAAGTAAAAGTCGAAACGTTATGACGAGATTAAGTATTCTCTAGATGCTTTCACTTTACCCATACAAATAAACAATATTCAAGTGTCTGTTTGTGGTATAATAAGAGTAGCATCTTACTAAAGTACTAATAATAAATAGTCGAGCGTTCTTTTTTTTCAGTATGTTAATAAAACTAGTGGGAATGGAATGGAAGTGGAGTCCAAAAATCTGACAACATCATAGAAAATAACATCCAAGTTGTAGGCACGAATGCAACAATACCTATTTAATGTCACTATACGGTTCTTGAATATAGATTGTGTTACTCATGTTATGGATATTTTGTGGTATTCTCATTATTTTTAAATGGATACAGACCTAGTTAGCGAGTGATGACTAAACTGGATTGAACGGAATATACTTTTCAGTTAGTTATCAACAAAACAATATACTACTACGATTAAATCGTTAACATAAAAATATAGGACTACAAATAGACAGGAGTTCCCAATTTAACATTAACAAACTCACCTCTCTCAATTTCGGAAAGGTTTTATTCTGGAAGTCTTCCTTCTGCGCCTGTTCGAGCAACAGCACATGAAGGTTTCCTAGTATCACGACGCAGTTCTCCAATTGACGTAGTTTGTCTATTCTGTTGCAGAACACGCTTTTGCAAATGCCAGTGATGTTGATAGGCTCAGAGCCAATCATCTGGCCTGACGATGGTCTCAAGAAGAATATTAAAAAGCTGGAAGAGATATACCATGTGGTTCTCCATTAATCATGATAGATATAAAATGTGGGTTATTTAAAGAAGATACTAAGTGTCAAGACCCACATTTCAATACAGCTGTTCTCTGTGCACATTTTGCGGATGGAAAAAAGTCTGGGGTGCGAGTACAAATACTGCTCCGTGTGAACTGACGCGACATTCCTTAGGGCTGAGAGAAGTAGCTTTACCATCTTTAGAAACTATATAGCAGCCCACCAAACAGTCGTGAAACCCGGAGCGTGCAAAACTATATATCAGAAAACTTAATTATCCTTGTATGGACTTAACTCTTTGGATTCGAAGTTAGCAAAAAGCCTGTGTTGTAGAAAAAAGCTATGAAGGTACTAGAGCCATCAGATGGCAGTATATCCAAAACTAAAAAGTTTGCCCAATTGCAACAGAGCAGCGAGGATATATTTTTTATATTTATTAAAGGTTCACCAACAATTGTAACATTGTTACTATATAAGTTCAATTCTTATAAAATATTGTTAAATGATTTTTTTACAGGCAAACATTGCATGCAAAATATTATGCCAACAGTTAAAATGAAAAAAATATGCAAACATTTTATGACAATACATCATCATCATACCAGCCATTGATAGTCCACTGCTGGACATAGGCAAGGCATTCACAAGAAAGGGGGAATTTGCTCATAATTGCCGCGCTGCGTAAGCGTGTTGGCAATCGAAGAGTGCAACTTTCACGACCGAGATGCTTTATGAAAAACAATAATATATAAATATAAAATTTTAAATTACTGTCGTGATTAAAGTGACCTTATATATATTATTTAAAAAAATAACTTCTCCTGCAGTATATACTTATAAAATATTATAATATAATTATAATAACGTGTTTCGATTAAAGAGATATTTATCTTATTAGAGAACTGTTTTAGCTTGGCATGTTCAGCAGCACCCAGTCTCAAATCTTCACTTTACGACTACGGTTACACCCACTCAGCGTGGCAAGAAGACTTGCAGAGAAAGTCATATGGTTGATATGATCAAGAATCAAAATTTACTTCTGTAAGTTATAGTTTATAAATTAGAGAAGTAACATGAGAACATATAAATATATGTATTGAAAATTACAATGAGGGAATTTATTTTAAAATAATTACTTGAATTTTATCGACATTGAATTAAACAACATATGTTATCAATAACAGGAAAAAATAAATTAATATTAACTACAATCGAGCCGCGGTCCTAATTATTGCAATCTATATAAATAAAAAAACTGGCCAAGTTCATGACCGATTCGCATAACGAGGGTTCTCCGATCTAGGAAATAATAATTTTTCAGATAATTAGATTTCTTCGTACTTGCCGAACTAAGGCTCATGTGGCAGTTAATCTTTGGATTTCATTAACTTTGATTTATATATAGTATAGTTAAGACAATAGTTGAAATTTTAACTTCATACATCTACCTGTTAATGAAAGACAGACAACAAAGAGATCCTTTCGGGGCTCTATTTACACATTAAATATGTATGGCGAAAGGAGTTGATAAGCGCAAATTCGATAACGGAATTTTAATTTGAATTTTAAAGAGTATTTTGTATGAAATATATATTCACACATTCCATACTAACCGACTCCGATATAAGTACCTTAAAGTATTTGTGTTATGGATATCAAATCACAGAGGAATACTTGCATAAGCATTTAACACCTAGACTCAAAACAAACAAAATTCTCAACACTTATCACTATCCGAGGTCGAGATCGAGGCCATAACCTTTGGGGCACAAAACACTGCCTCGAGCACCATCAGGCTCATCAAGCTTATCTAAATATGCAGTTAGGTACAAAATATAGCCCGTTTAAAATGGTGCATACTAGTAATAATATAAGGCTAAAAACTAATACACTATTGTAAATTTAACCATTCCTGAACAGCCATAACGAAAGCTCATCGTAACGAAAGGGAATTATTGACTTTTGGCGCAAAAAAACGTTAAGTTCGCTTAGAATATGCCTTCTATCACTAATACTCCCAGATCCTAAAAGAGTTCATTATCGTTCTAGTGATTTCTATCATCAACACCATAACGTTAGTTAAGTATTAAATGCTCAATATATAGCAACGATTGTTGAAGATATCAAAAATATAATAGCTATACTTGCGTGTGCAAGGTGATGCGACAGATTGCTACCAGCTGCTACGATTATCCACCGTACGAATAAATTCACATTCTTTTTTATAATACTCCTTTTAAAAAAATCTGTATTGTTGCTGATATCAATCACTTTACCGTGAATCCAAATAGAAACGTATTCTTTACTAACAACCCGCTCTAATGTCTTTGACAGTCTTATTGCTGACGTCAATTCCAGTGTCCATTCCAGCAACCCCGTTGCTATGCTGTCTCAATGTAGATGCCCCCTTAAATGGTTGCAAATTAGTTTCGAAGCCCTTTTACCGATGTAAAATGTATGTTCACCACGTAATTACAACCATGTTTTGTTCTTAGAAATAAAAATATAGCGTTTAAGAAATTGATCATTAAAGTGAACATTTCGAATATATTTTTTATATCATGCACAAATATCATTTGAAGCAAATTATTTGAATTAATATTGTCCCTATTAAGGCTGTATAGAAACAATTCGATGTTTATTCGTTCCACGCATTACGTGCTCTAGGTTATTGGCGCTTTAACTCGTAAAAACAAAAGTCATTTTCATGTAAAAATCTTTCGGAATAATGCTGCTTGAAAACTTAAATCGCTGTGTCGTTTTCGTTAAGCTTTTATTAACACCTCGCATATCGGTTACTGTTAAGAATTCAAATTAAAAAAAAATAGCAATTCTTTTATTTAATTGAATTAAATATATTAAATTAAATCTTATAGGAATATTGTTTTACAGTAATCGCTGAAGTTAGTCCAAGTGAATTTAATCAGTGAACTTTAATAATACAAGCATTATTGCGTCGATAGGCGCTCTCAAATTTGCAGCAATGTGTCCTGCGCAGCGCGGCTGCAATCAAGTACAATCAGTGCCATGCTTCATTCGTGCGTCTTTTGTTTATATTGATTTACATAGCAGCGCGGCTGCAGAGCTGCATCTGCACCATGCTATCCTGCAAATTTAAAAGCGCCTGTAAAGCGACAAAATATAAAAACAAGTTTACCATATCAAAATCGGCGCCATTTCATCTTCTTTCCAATTTTGCGGTTTTTTCTGACGCCGTTCCGCTTCCTCGTGACTTGCCGTATGGCCCACCGGTATGCGTGGCTTATAACACCAAATGGATAACACATTGTATTCGGTTCCGGGCTCCCATGTTCCTTTCACAACTATTCACATTGATTGTATTATGCCATTGTCTTCCTATTATTGGAAATGCTGCGGGAAATGAGAAAGGTTTGTATTTAACGAGAACATATTCTTTTATTAATTCATATCTAAGTGTTGTAGTGCACTTTTATTAACTTTATTGTCTTGCACTGCTAGAGTTTTTTATACATTAACAGTTTAGTTATTTAGACGTTCATCTAGAACAAACATCGTGACACGAAAATATTATATAGGTATAAAGATAAAAATAGCATTTGTACAACAAATAATGATTGTCAGTCACAAGCTATTCTAACGTCAATCCTAATTTATGTAAATTTGTTTATTAATTTACATTACAATACACTTTAATTTTGTAATAGGTGACTGAGGTACCGGAACCGACAAATGGCGGTATATCCATTCGAAACAGCACAACCTAATACGCGTCTTCATCGCGTCGATTCTTGGGGAGGCCAAAAGCGGTCTTTCTATGGCTGATATATGCCGAAACTTCGATCGGTCTTTCTTTCATTATTATTTTTTTGGAAACCTCCCAGATGGATAATATTTATTTATACCCCGAATTTAACGCTAGCAAAGCAGCGGGCAAGAGCAAGTAAAATATAAAGAAAATAATTATAAAACGCCCCTTTGAAGTATTTTATGACTGCTAAACAAAAGAAAATTTTAAAAAACTACTTGTTTATTGTTAAAGTGCCACCATTACCTAAATAACCACTGCCCACATTCACAGCACATTCGTTAAAAGCAACTTTATTCCAACTAATTTCGGAGTCATGCAACAAAAGTTGCGTCCTAGCCCGTAATTATATCCTTGATGGCCTATTTGTTTTAATCTGTTTTAATTAACTTTGGTTATTTCGTAGCCGTAGTGACCGCTGATTACGCTTGTATATTTTTAAACTATTTTCCGCATACTACATAATGCAACACGAATTTAATTAATCATTATAAGTGTGGTGCAAATATGTTTAATTAAACGAGTATTATATTTATTCAAGGTTTTAAATATGACTGGTTTTAATCGAATTATATTAACGTAATTACAATATATTTTTAAGACATTGGTTTGTTAGCGCCGTGGCCAGCATGGATTCGATCCATATCACCATTTTTATTGCAACTTCTTTTCTTGTGGCTCGCGTAATGAACCTACTATAGACTTACTCGTAGTTTTAAGACCGGTCTGTTGCCGGCAGACTAATATAAGTAGTAAATTAGTATAATTTGACAGACCCGATGGTGCAGATGGTAGTGCGCCAAGAGTCGTGGGTTCGATTCCCACCCAGAGCAAATATTTATATGATGATATTTATGTTTGTTTTGTGTCTGGATGTTAGATATATGTATGTAAGTAGTGTATTTTTTTATTTCTCTGTTGTCTGGCGTCGGTAACACAAATGCTATAAGTGACTTACCACGAAATCAGGTCAATGTATGAGATGTTGCGGGATTTTATTTTATTATTATTATTTTAAAGTAGGACACTCAATGTTTTTATCATATTTGTTTTAATGACCCTTATAACGCCATTATATTGTGAAAGTCAAGGGTCATTTGTGTTATATCACAATAAGCAAATCTGGGGTACGGCACTGCTCGAGCAAATCTACCAACACAGTTGCCTAGCGCGGTAATAATTATGGGAAAATTTCCCCCTTTCTTGGGAAGGCCTATGTTCAGCAGTGGACCTCCAATGGCTGGTATGATGATTTGTAAAGTAATATTGAAGGCATGCTTTATTTGTTACTATTTTCGTTTTACTAATTAGAACAAAATTAATTGTATATAGCATCTAAAATAAATACCTATCCTGAAAAAAAAACATTGTTGCAAATATTTTAAATACTAAGATAAATGTCCGATGTCCTCGACATTTTGTAATACCATAATTATGGTGTGTATATTACTTATGCCGCCATCATGTCTCATTGTTGCTTTGTAAACACGTGTACTCGTATGCAAATAAATTGATTGACAAATGACCGACGTTTTGCCGACGAAATTATTTTCAAATATGTAAAGTTTAGTGGTAGGTATTTTTACAGTCCGCGTCATAGTAAGCGTCACCGCAGCCTATAGACGATTAAAATATCACAAGGATATTACTATCGCATTGCCAATCTCGTGACTTGAAGATTACCGAGTAATTTAACTGCTTTATTCACCCTTCAAACCGAAATAAACTTTGCTATTTGGCGGTAGAAATAGGTGAGAGTGAGGCACCAATACAATGCAAAAGACCTATAAATTAAGTCTACCTCATGTAATATAGATAGGTGTCGATTAACATGGGAACGTTGCGGTATGGAATCCTACAAGTGGCATAATTCACATTTTTTTAATGCAAAAGGCTGCAAGTTTAATCAAGAACATAAATGTAGCAGTGAATAAGCCTATTGAATGACATTTTCCCATGAAGGTGTCTTCGTGGAAAAATAAAACATAAACTAGTACATAAAATGTTTTCTTTGATCCAGATTACATATTACCCTAACCTGAAAATAGTAAAAAACGTCTACGCATCCATGCAGCCTTATACATTTTCCTACACTTTTACAATTATTTATTAAGCAAATATGAGTAGGTATATATAGTAGATATACAATAGAATTGTTTGAATTAGTTTTCTTAAAAGTACACTTACTGTTGTATGTATGGTTAAGGCATTCAAACACTCGATAAATATCAAATCTATATTGATATTTCAAACAACTGACACATCCGATAGATTGCACTAGATAAATCTTCAACTAACAGGTCTTCTTTTTAACGGCATTAAAACGCATTTAATCAACCTTTTACATTTTGTATCAAGATTGGTAAAAGCCGTATTTTAAAGCCGTCAAAAAGTAGTTTTATTATGAGTTTTGATTAATATCTACCTCAGAAAACAACTAACGCATATCATTATGTGTGACGTCAGCTAAATAGTAAGCTAAGCTCGTCCGAAACGAGTGCCTTTTTTTTGAGGGAGTTTAATTTTAATGTTACAGGTAAAGGTTATTGAACTAATGCATACTTTTGTATTAATGCCGCTTTTATAACTAATATTGACTGAATGACTTCAACTACCCTAAATTATTAAGGGTAAAAGTAAATTAAGTGCGAATATTAGGTAAAAACAAATAGATAGTCATTAAGTAAATAATCAGTAACCTTTACCTACCCAAATTTGACAAAATTTTGAAATCGACAATAACGTTTAACTCCAAAAAAAATTGTTTCAAATTAACTGTAAAATTTGAAACAGATTTTTGTAGGTTGATCCGTTGCTGTGTACTATGTGATATGAAAAATAAACAAATGGCCTCTATCTAGTCACTTCATCATATATAGGTACTATATACTACATAATAGGCTAAACTGTCTATACATATATATTGACGCAGCTGACGACACACGCAGACAATCGTAAGCTTATTTTTTATAAAAATAAGTATTGCTTACCAATGCTATACTAGAGGAACGCTCAAGGCTTCATCCGTGTGACGAATAGTAAGTATTGACGTTCCAAATACTTTTGAGTCACCTAATAGTCTTCGTAAAATTAAAATATTTCCTATTCAATGATTATTGTTTATTACAAATCACACTCCACTTTAAAACTTCAGTGTCCGCGTCACTTCTTTGTCACTTCAACATCTACAACTTTAAATATATTATGCCATTACAAGTCAAAATAAGATACGTAACGAATGGAGGAAGTCTGGAGTTCTCTCTGCAGTACAAATAACAAATATTAACACAATTGGTGTGGACCGTACACTTAGGAGGTTGATAAGGAAATGGCCATAAGTCAACTATGAACCGATGTTATTATTTTAACTTCTATTAATTACCGCTAATAATGCAGTTCAGGACCTTTATAAATGTATCGAGTATACATGATGGTGGTTGTATATTATGATTATTTTTATACTCCGTTAATGTGTTGGGCGTATGTATTTTATTAAATGTATTATTATATGAATGTATATTATGGTTCTGGTATTTTCAATAAAATGTCAATAATTTCAAAATATAAATGACTAAAAACGTATGAAAGGTAATGTAAAAAACAGCGAATGGGTGACTTATTAAACTTTTTGTTTAGGCCGATCACATGATTTTTACTACAATTAGCGATAATCGGTGACGGTTTAAAGTATTACCTAAAAGTTTTTTCAATCATAGACTAAAACAAAAAACTGATTTAAATATGGAAACTTATCAATAAAAACGACTATCACTTAGAGCCAGTCGTAGGCACGAGTGAGTATATAAAAACAATACCGTGTATTTTCCATTCCCAAATTCATATATTGCAGTATATCTAAGCAGAATGCAGAAAAATCTACTCTCATAGCAGCAACGTGATCTCAGTTTATTATATTAAAATTTGCCTTTCAAATTAAAACTTATGACAAGCCGCACCTTGTACAAGATAACCCTCATATTATGTAAGCGTAATAATGGAACACCCTGTATTCGGTGCCTGGGGTCAAGTGGCCGTAACGAGCAATATTGCATTTTACGGAGCACCACTCAAACGGAGACCTCCTCCTGTATAAGGATTTATAGTAGTAGTATGTATAACCTTTAACAAACCTAATATAGGCTAATTGAATGATCAAATACAATCGACAGATGTCAAGGAGTACCTACGTACTTCTAATTAACTGTTGCTCTGTGATTTTCATAGATTGAACATTTTGTAGTAATTTTGTAGTTGTCTGCGTATTTTTTGGAAAATTATAGCGTATTCTTAGATAAAGTTGAGTAGCCGTTGGTGTATACATAATAATTTATATTATATCATTAATAGAAATACAAATGATACAACATTTCATACATTGACCTGATTCCGACCTAATTCTCTTAGAACACTTTTAATATTACGGATTAATATCTAATGATAACAGAAAAAAATCACTATCGCTTTTTAAAAAATTTGGTAATAGTGCGAGAATCTGTCATGCATACATATGCATACATACGATGGGGCTGCTGCTACCCATTCCCATACGGATGGGTATACCGCCATCTGCCGCCTCTGGTACCTTAGTCGCCTGTTAGGACATCTGATACTATTCTACTCTGCTGTAGCTACCTCACGGCTAACTAACATAATATTACAAACAAATAATACAATTCATATTTACATAAACAATAAACGTATTAAAAATATATGATGATAACTAGTAAGATTTTTAAATGTAAAAGTGGCTACCGACGTCTGTCTGTCCCTAATGGCCTTATGCTGGCGGACTGACGTCAGTTACAGCGTCTACTGGGGATAGGAGGACAGTTCTGCGCACTTTCACACATTAAGGCGATCTTATTCTTGGGGCCGTATTTATATAATAAACTCAATGTTCTACTAAAAATATACAGATGTAATAAATGGTCATGCAGATCGTTGGTATACCAATATCTTCAACTACTCACATACATGTAAACAGAAAATCGTTTACGTATACTGTCATAATTAAATCTTTTTTTTCTGATGAACCTATTGCTGGGAAACTCAGACGTCAATTCCAGCGCCACCGAATAAAGAGGGCGAAACGCGCGGTCGCGCCCGCAAAACTCGCGAGATCGGAGCGGGACCGACGGCGCGCCCGAGGGCACCTCTAGACTAGGCTCGGGCATCCGTCGTTGGGGTTGAATTTACTATGAAATTTCAGCAAAAGAGGACGGACAGATTGAGTCCGACAGCTCTAGGGCTGTCGGTTATCGCTCGTGGGGGCAGGGACTGCACGCGTTCGCCGGCGAACGCGATGTACTGCTCTGTTGTACGAATGCATGTGGAGTGTTAATAAATTAATCAACCACATGTTTACTTACATACTCACACACACACTCGCGCGCGTATGCGCGCACGCTCTCACACTCCCACTTAACATTTTTTTTTATATTTGTAATATATTCTCTACTTAAATATGATTTTTATTGTGCTTTGTTTAATTTTTGAATTGTACTGTTTCATTTTTTGTGCCTTATAAATTGGGGCCTGGTGACCTGTAATACCGGTCTCTGAACCAGTTTCCCACGAATGATTTATATCTTTAGCCTATATTACATGTTATCATCCGTGAAGAGAAAAAGAAAGAATTTATTTATTTATAGAAGGCAGACGGCCATTAGTCGATAACACCACGGCACGGACCTTAGCTTAAGTGGCAGTTATAGAAAAGGCTGCGAAGCAAAAGATAGATTGCATTAGTGCGGTCGTGTCTCTCCGCCTATATACAGGAACATTAAATCTATGCTAAACATAATAGTCTACGGCTTGTACTACAAGTGGCTCTGAATGATGAGGCGAGGAACCGACGAGACCCGAGAAAAATTCTAAACATAATTCTACAATTTTGCATTAATTACTGCTCTGAGTACAATAAGAGATTTTAACTTCTTGAAGGTGTAAATTTAAATGTTATCTATATAGATAACATTTAATAAAAAAAATGCACAACATAATAACTTATTTAATAAACATAAAGTTATGATCAAATGAAATGCGAAAGTTTACCCAAAAAAATGGCATAAATATTTTAATAAATAAATTAACCTACATAGTAAATGTTTATTGATATGCGCTGTACATTGTAAACGCGTTTATTGACATTTGAAATTACGGCTTATAATATTTTCTTCTAACTTCTTCGGAACTTCTAAAATCATTAGGGTTACTTTAACTTTTATGCATGTAATAAATATATATAAACCTTTACCTTGAACTACTCAATCTATTTAAAAAATTACACGAAAATCCAGCGCGTAGTTTTAAAGATTTATGTATATATAGGGACAGACAGGGGAAAGCGACTTTGTTTTATACTATGTGTTAATGTAAAACAAATTTTTATATACGCACTATTTTGTTATGATTTTTTTATTTATATCAAAGTCACAAAAGAAGTAACAAAATCCATAATCAAATGATTTTACTGTCGTTAATTCTAATCAAACGCAAAAATACATTGTTTTTATTACAAGTCTAATATTATCTATCTCTTGAGACAACTATGATTATATAATGAGTAGGTACTATATCATCCGATTGTTAAATACTTTCTTGTTTGCAAATTTTTACATAATAATAATAATAATATTCTTTATTGTACATACCATAAGAGACACGTTCAAATAACATAGAAGAACATACAACAGTACAGTACAATAGGCGGCCTTATCGCATAGAGTGACCTCTTCCAGGCAACCTTTGGACAGAAGAGAAATACAACAACAATAAGGCTGTTTGAGGTACATAATAAATTGAACCAATGTATTTGTATTTAACAAACAACGAACTTATATAAAGGAAAACATCCACCAACACACACACACACACACACGCACACGCACACACTCACACACACACACACACACACACACAAGCATACATACAATACGTACATACACACGGAAAACACAACAAATAATAGTAATATTAAAATAAAGAGAAGAATATAAAACGAATAATATGCAAGCAACAACAAAATGATAGGTAGTACTCCTCTACCAGTTTCCGAAAAATCGGCAGTGATTGCGCGCGTCTGATTGACAAAGGAAGCGCAACTGTGAAGGATTGCCTGTTAAATATTGTGAAATGAACCGGCATCTTAAGTAGTAAATTCTTTGAGGATCGTAGAGATCTTTCGTGGCTGTCACCCAAAAACACAGAACGATTTTTTAAGTTATTAGGGGAAGAAGGAATGAACAATACTTTATATAGTAAAGAAAGAATATGAGCATTCCTGCGAAGTCGAATAGGAAGCCATTTGAGCTCGTTACGAAATTTAGATACATGATCATATTTGCGTAAACCGAATATGAATCTGATACAAAAATTTCGAAGACGCTCAAGCTTCTCGAACTGGGCCTCAGTGAGATCTAGATAACACACATCCGCATAGTCCAATATAGGTAAAATGAGAGATTGTTCAAGAGCAATTTTGGTACCAAAGGGAAGAAATTTCCTCAACCTTTTTAGAGAGGCCGCTGAGGCAAAAATTTTACGACTAACCTCTTTTAGCTGAGTAGTCCAAGATAAATCACTATCCATAAATACTCCCAAGATCTTGACTGCTTTACTATAAGAGATAGAAATGCCGCCAAAAGAAGCTTGGGGAAGAGTTTGCCAATTGATAGTGGAGATCATCCTTGGACTGCCTACCACACAGATTTGAGTCTTGGAAGGGTTCACATCCAGACCATAACACTCACTCCACTTCTTAATGTGGGTCAGATCATCATTGATATCTATAGCCATACTAAGGTCAGAAACTGGTGTTTGGTGGTAAATTTGTAGATCGTCTGCATAAAGATGGTAGGACGATAGAATGTTATGTGAAATTGAGTTTATAAATAGTGCGAAGAGTAATGGTGATAATACGCCACCTTGCGGAACCCCAGCAGACATACAGCACCAAGACGATAATTCGTTTTCGATGCAAATGCGTTGCCGGCGACCGTACAAGTAACCATGAAACCAGTCAATAACCGATGGAGATACGTTAAGAGATCGTAGTATGCCAAACAAGAAATCGAAGTCAACGGTATTAAAAGCATTGCTTAGTTCCAGCAGTACCAATACCGTGACTTTACCGATTTCCATTCCCGAACGTATATCATCCGTAATATTGACGAGGGCAGTTGTGGTAGGACTTTGGAAAGAAACGGAAGAATAGAGATAGGACGATAGTCTAAAAGTAAGACAGGATTAGATTTTTTAGGTAAAGGAATAATTTGTGCTTCCTTCCATGCCGATGGAAAGATACCTGAGGATATCGAATAATTCAAAATATGACAAATTACAGGCAGGATAGGATCCAGGATAGGGAGGACCATCTTACAGTCACTTCCAACCGCGTTGGAAGTTATAGACAATATACTCCTTTCAACATCACAAGCAGAAAATTGACTGAAGATGACTGGTGAATATTTCAGAGTTGGCAAAGAGGCAAGAAAATTTAGTGAATGTAATTTTTTGTTCCATCTAAACTGGACGACGACAATGATGATTAAGAGAATTTAAATCAAGAACTTGAGGGGCTGTAATGTGTCTACTTTTTCCGACTCCAATGGATCTAAGAAACTTCCAGACTGAAGCTGGATCACCATTTTGTACTGAATCATGAATATGTTAGCGTTGAGCATTTCTAGACATCTTATTGCAGAGATTTCTAATGGAAACATATTTGTCACGATTAACCTTAGTAGGCTGACATTTAGATTTTGTTTTTGCATCCGACTTTTTATGTATTGCTGCTTTAATACTATCAGTCAACCAAAGTGCCGGCAACTGTTTGTATTTAACTGGTCGTATCGGAGCATGTTTGTCGTAAATCTGTGTTATTTTTGAGACAAACATGTCAACTTGCTCATTGACTGAAAGGGAGACGAATAGCGGTGTCCAGTCAATTTTAATTGCATCATCATAAAGGCTATTATGGTCCATGCTACCAAAATTACGCTGCAGAAGAATTTTTGCTCTCGATTTGGGTGGACGTAATTTATAAGAAACAAAAATAAGATCATGATACGAGAAGGCGTCCGCTGAGCACTGACCGTGTTTAGCAACATTAATAATAGAGGAAATACAAATGCAAATACATAATCAAATACAATTATTTTATAACATTGAAAAAATATTTTTAGAACTAAAACTTGGCATAGGGAGCCAATATTCTTGATATTCTATCCCATAAATTAAAAAAAGTCTGGTGACTTTGACAACTACAATGACATATTTGATTTAAATGTCATAACAAATTCGAATAACAATCCGGCTTGTGTTGAGATTTATTAATATTGAGTTAGTATATAAATATAGGCCCATTGAATACGGTAACTTCAAAAGGTTCATATATTTTATAGATATAGGCGTACTTTGTTTCAAAGACTTTATTAATGTCCCATGAATGAAATTTCGTATCCTACATTTTTTAAAACTTAATTATTATTTTATCGCAGACCTTAGCCTTTACACTTAAAAAATATGGGAAACAAGAAAAAGAAGAAGTCTGCAAAATGCAAAAATGCCTATTGGACGAACATTAAAAACGCTTTTAATACACAACGTATGCATGCACACACACAGCAGAAAAACACTCATGTAAATGCGAACTTCAAATGCAGCATTGCTAAAGCATACCAAGCTTCTCATCAACAAATTGAGTCTGTTCAGGAACTGACTGATGACACTTCCCCGGATAATCCAATGTTACCTTCAACATCTGGAGTTGTAGCTGGGGAAACAAATGAAAGTGTGAAACAAAAACAGTATGTCTTGGAAAATATTTATTATTAATAACAGTTAAAACTGTATATAACGACATTGAAGGCACTACAAACTTTTGGTCATTATATCCAATAGGCATTATTAGTAATGTACACAGTTAGTCATATTATTTGTCCCCATGCAGGTATTGAGTATAGGTATAGGTTATCCTTATGAACTTGTTTCCCAATTAAAGATTGAAAAGAAGTTTTTAAGCTAAGCCTCAAATATGGTGATATGGTGCATATCAAATAAAAAGTCAAAATATTTCATCAGATATCAACTTCAGAGGTTTGAAAATGTTGATCTTGTTTTGTTTCACTGCAATAAGTAAACCTTTGTGTGTTATAGCCTAAGAACATCTAAAATGTTTCATTGTTAGAAGCAATGTCACTCTATCTGATGTTGTAAGTGGAATTATTACTTATTACTTTATATATAGATTCAGCAGAGACCATTAGGTCGTAATAACTGGTATGTCATTTTAACCAGATTTGACTGTATATTGCTTGGTATAAAAAGCACCTTTATCAAATAATTATTTATTGTGTATAAATGAATTACACACTTTATTTTTAAAATTTATCATAATTTTCAAGTCGAAATACTAGTGTATACTTTATCTATCCTAACATTAGGCTCATGTCTTTTTTTTCTGTCCTCCAATTTATTAGATACAAGTAACATTCTTTCATATATTTTAATATCCTATATTCTTTATGTGACTAACACACTACACACATGTGTATTATTTTTACATACATAATATTTAAAATAGTGGAAAATTTTTAAATGATTCTAGTAAAGATATGAAAGAATTTCTCGCAGCTGGATCATCAAATCAAAAAAAGCCAGAAGCCAAACAAAAAATGCAAGACATAGAATGCAGTAGTAAGTTTGTTGATTATATATATGGATACTTGTAAGCATTGTGATTTAAAAAAAAATTTTTTTTGTTAATTTGTGTTTTAAATTAATTAAACATTAATTAAAGGTATATAAGATACCTTTAGGTCAAGCAGATTCATAGTTAAGTTATAAGATATCCTCTATTCTTTATTCTAAATAAAAACTGTCATTAATTTTAACATTGTTAAGGTCTAATGACAATATAAATGGTAATTTAGGATTAAAATCTAAAATTTACTTCTCTTGCAATTACTTATATTTCATTTTTTAAAGGCCCACCACAGATGAGTTTTTGTACAGATATAAAATTTCATGTTCAAAACAAAGCAAGCACAAGTCAAGCTTGTGCTACACAAGTTGTACTAAACCCCATACAAGGTAAGAAACTTTAAATTGTTAGCAATAAAATAATATTTTGAACTTTAAACTGCTTTTGTACGTACATACATACTGTAGTCTGATTATTATAATATCCTATTCAGATTGGTAAATATGACATATAAAGTTTTAGGCTTTAGAGAGCCATGAACATAATTTGTGTCAATTACTCAATTAATAAATCATTTGTAATTAACTAAAAGAATTACTAACAAGTATGTGAATGGTATTTGTATTTTCTTACATTTGTATGAAATAAACTCAAAATCTTTTCAATCGATTTTAAACCCTCTTATACTCATAGAAAGTTATATTATTAATAACGCAGGAAAAACCGCGGAGCGCAACTAGTGATATATATTATTAAACATATTTTTTATCATTTTTATTTCCAGTAGGCAAACAAATACAGTCAAGAGTTACGCGCGTCAATACAGACCCTTTGCCACAAAAATATAAACCGTCGGAAACCTTATCAGGTAATTTTTACCCGTTATTGCACTATTCTTAATTGTTTCATCAATAGTTTTTTTTTCAAGTAGCTACATATATGTTACTTTGTATGTTGTAGTAGTTATTTTCCATCTTCCTCTTTCTTTTTTTTATTTTTATTACCTGTATGAGACGCTTTACCGTGTATTAAACACTGTTATTTTTTTGGATAACTGTGGTGAACAGGGCCGGATTTAGGGTAGGGCAACCGATGCCACAGCCCTACACCATAGACACTTCGAAACTTTCCAAAAAAAGAAACATAGTTTGTCATATATTTAACAGTTATCTTTGTTTTAAGCTTGAGCTTTTTAGCCTTTCTCCGATAATTGTATGCAAATAAGTGAGAAAGGTTCCAATCATTAATGTTCCATTCAATATAATATAACTATTATTGTTGGTTATTTTTATACTTTATGTGGATTCAATGTAAAAAAAAGAATCTATTAAATCTTGATTGATGTTTTATATTATATCTAAAACACAATAAAATATTTAATTAAAATCTCGATTAAGCACATAGTCACTTTATTTATAAAATAATTTTTGACGAAGGAGGGCCTCTTGCTTACGTACAAGAGTATGATCTGACGTGTGCCTTGTTTGTGACGACACATTTTCGATCTGATCTATAGCAACCACTAAGCTTCCCACTAGGCACAATTAACATTCTAGATACAAACAGTAAAAGCAGACGTGGCTCGCCAAAACCGAATCTGCTTGAACATTTACCCGCTCTTGATGACTTAATGTCATCATAAATATAGTCTGACGTACATGGGTATGGTCTGTCGTGTGCAATGTTGGTAAAAACACGTTTTCGTCAGACCTTGCAACCATATCCACCCATCAACCCTTTATATATTTCACTTTTTTATTAGTACATGTATTTTTTTGTTTCAGGCCCAGGATTTTGTTACCCTAAAGGTATATCTCATTTCATTATCCTATCCAACTCTAATGTGTGTGCAAAAACTAATTGTACTTGTACATATCAATTATATTTATATATAAATAAATAATAAACACTTTCCAAAAACGCTAACGATATGACACATTTTAGTTTAAATATTTTTAGGATTACCTATCTGCTTTATAAATAATATTAATAAATATCCACAACACTGACAAAAATTAGTCGAAAGGAATCGAAAAAGCTGTTATCTCTCTGTTAATGTATCTATTTTTAGGAAGATGTAATAAATGGTCATTGTAATATAATTTAATTTTCAGGCATACCAAAAAGTTTCCTATTGCGGCCGCCGAAAGATCTCTCCGAACCATATTCACGTAAGCAACAACCAAAACATCACTTTTAATATCACAACCAGTTTTGAACTTAATAAACAAGTATTAGAGTACAATACAAATGGGGGACTTTGACAGATTTACCTATTTTGATTATAATATTAACGTAAAACTTAACTGCTAATTCTTCCCAAGAATGGAGTAATTTTGTCAGGCGTGATGACCATCGCGTCGTGACGACAACGTTGTTGCTAATCCCCTCCCTGTTGCATTAAATCTATGCTATTTCGGAATATACCGCCATCTGTCGGTTCTGGTAACTCAGTCGCCTCTAACGATACCTGCTATAGGGGTATTCTACTCGGCACCCTACGGCTGATAATTCAGATAATAAAATCGTTTTTATTACAGAATATAAAATTGCTCTCCAGAAGTTCAACTTACCCCAACAGCAAATGAAAAACCAGCGATTTAGTACGCCGGAACAGCATGCTGGTTCACGATGGGTGGCAAATGTATGGGACACCCACTCACCCAACCCTGTGATGCCTCCTGTAGCAACTACTGAAGACATTTTCCCTCTGCATGTGCAGACTGACGGTTTTGTAGAACACTCACAGATTTATTCGCCTTCTGATGTCTACGCTGAAACGTCTAGTCAAGGTGAAATAGTTTTGTATTATTTTTACATTTATTATCGTAAATAAATGTCAGATTTAGCTAGGTATCTAGCTAGATCTGACATTTATATGACGAATATTCGTGTTTGTTCTTTGTCTGGATATCAAATATGTATTATTGGTTCCTCTATTGTATGATATTCGTGCCCAACAGCTTTATACTACTTACCTCGGAGTCTCGGAGTTGCATGAGTCACTATATAGTTTAAAACAAAGTCATTTCCCGCTGTCTGTGTGTCCCTATGCTATGTATGCTTAGATCTTTTAAACAACGCAACGGATTTTGAGGCGGGTTTTTTAAATAGATAGAGTGATTTAAAAAGAAGGTTTGTATGTTTAAATAATGCGTTACTATACATAAATAAAGTAACACTGATAATTTTATAGTTTTCTAAAGTCATGTAAAAAAACATTTTTTCTTGCGCTTTCATTGCAAACTCTGGCTGAACTCGACGAGATAGATCAAAATCAATCGTAACTGCCTCAACACAAAATGTCCGAGAGAGATTTTTTCTAGAACAATCGCATTTATATAAATTTTTCAAAAATTAAATTAAATAATCTGAAAATACACCTATATAATCTACTTATATTATAAATAAACTACTAATATAGTCTCTTTATACAGACCCACGCGACGATTCAAAATCCCCACCTGATTTAGGCCAAAAGCGACCCAGCGCGTTCGACCGCCTAGGGCCGATATCTGAACCAAAGAAACCCAAACTGACCATCAACCTTCTATTCGACAAAGAAGGAGCTGTAAGGTAAGGGAGTACTGGTAGAGTATAATACCTCCTCTGTACCAGATGCTGTAAGAGGCGAACAGTTGGCGGTATATTCAAAACCGCCTAGCTCAAAAACAATAGTACTGAGATGAGCTGCAGCGTTACCGAAGCTACTCCTTACGATATATTCTTCAAATATATTATTTCGCTTTTGTAATGTAGTGCATTTTATTGAATATTGTTTTTATATATGTCTTCCCATTTATTTATTTGACTTATTTTAAAAATAATTAATGCTTGTCTCTATTACAATGTGCTTTAACTCATACTAATTGTAATACATAGATACTAAAAGACTAGCTCCGAATGCAGATAAGAGCGTGCAAGAAAGATATATTCTTAAACACTTAACTATGTACATAGAATAAAACAAAGTCGGTTCCCGCTTGGCTGTCTGTCCCAACACATTTAGATGCGGTTTTTTTTATTAGATAGAGTAGTTCAAGAGGAAGTTTATATATATACATAGTAGAGAAACACTTATAATTTTAGAGGCTTACAATGTGATATACAATAAACACATTTTTCCAAACACAATGCAACGCAAGCAGAAACCGACGAGATAGTTAAAAAAATTACTATAGTCTTTTACACCTAAAAAAGTACAAAAAACTTCGTGATAATATTTCTCCATCTCAAAGATAAACCACAATAACAATTTTCTATCCTCGTTGCACACGCGTGAAACCGCACCGGGTCGCTTGTAAAATACAACTTAAATAGTATAATATATATAAAAATGAAACATAAATAATTTAATGAAAAGCCAACTAAACTATTATCTCTTCTCCGAAATGACTAGAATGTGTTAATTTACAGAGAGGTAGTAGATGAAACAGAAGACAAGTCTGAACATAAAGAAAAACACATCCCTGTGCATCAGCGCAGAGATATAATGACGAGTACAGACGAGACTGTCATGAAGTACCTAGTATTCTGGCCTTGGCAAAGGGACGTAGCTGTTAAAAGGTCGGTGACCGCGCGCAATTCTAAGGTAAGTATTTTTAAATGCGGTATTAGTTACTCAGTAGTGGGCTTTGGTTCACTTATATTATTTATAGCTCGTGACATGTATACAGACATTTGATATTTAAAATCAAAAAATTTTGGATCTGTTAATAAATAGAATGATTCTGGAATTACATACATACATCACGCATGTGTCCAATCGTGGTAGGCAGAGACTATCTCCACTTGCTACGATATTGGCAAACCTCTCTCGCTTCCGTTACTCGCATTAGTCTATTCATAAACGCTCGTATATTCTTGGTACTTCTAACCTGGCCTTTCTTTAATACCTCTTCTACCTAGTTAAGATATGTTCGCCTCGGTCGTCCTATACCTGATTCTGGAATTAAACAAGACTTAAAAAAAGATCTTTTATCTATACTAAATGGATTTTTTTTTACACTTGTAATAAATTAACTCTAAAATTCTTTAACTAATTCTAAGTTACATTATTAGCGAGTAACATCCGCTATATTTTATATTTTTACGGGAAAGGTAAAACTGCACAGCGCCCCTTTAAATGAAATCTCATTATTAAGTTTAGAAAAATATGAAGATCAATGCACTACACTGCAATCGAACGTTTGACATTCATTTGTTTCTGTTCCCATGGCGCCATAATAACGGCGGCTGTCATTTTGGCCTGTTTTAGCGCGAATATTTATTGTTTAAATTTTAAACTTTTTTTTGTGTGTGTAAAGCGATATTATTTCCAGGAAATAAAAATACTAGTTGACTATCAAATCGATACGAACATTTTAAAATATATTTAAATAAAATTTAGCATAGTTAATTGTAACATGCTAATTTTAACATTGTGTTTATAACAGATTGTATGGTTTTGTGAAGAGTGAACGCTAAAAACAAAAAAATTCCATTGGTAAGGTTTGTTTCTGCTCAGTATTTTGTATGGCTCCGATCAGGTTGTAAGGCAGTAATGGTTGTAAACGCATTCAAATTGTATACAAATAAGGTGTGTTTCCACTGTCATGGTCGACAGTTAGTCGAATTAACACGATAAATATACAGAGCCTTTGTACATTGTAAGAATATCACTCCGTTATCTGAGCACGTTATGTCTCATTACAGTAACTTTAAAAATTATCGCAACCTCATTGTTCTTGGTTTTTTTGTTTATAGGTAAATTCATATTCTTCCCAGATTCACATGGTATATTATTGTAATGTTACATCGATATATTAATGTTGATGTAACAATGTGTTTGTAAATTTACTGTAACATTTCGTCTGTTAATGTTTATGTAAGATTGTATTTGCGACCTGTTGTGTAATTATGAATGCACTTTGCAGACTGTCATGTTGCTTGAGTTGGAGCAAATGGAAGAAGTATATGACAGAGACCAGTCATTTGTTCAGATCTCAGTAAGTATTCGTATGTGGTAGTACAGTCGCATTTACCGCCCTCTATCTCTAAGAAATCCTCCTTTTTTCGCCTACAATATGTGAAGATCATGTAGAATTTAATATTGCGCCTAATATACATCAACTGTTTACTCTAACATTGAGATTTTTTTTAAGTCATTGAAAAAAATATTTATTTGTCTATATATCATAATATCGTATATCATTATCTGTATGTCGTCCAATTGGTGAACAAAGGTCTTACCTACAAAGGGGGAATTTTGTCCATAATTGCCTCGCTTATCAGGCGTGGTATTGATCGAAGAGCGTTGCTTTACAACAGGAATAATGCTGCCCATCTTGATAGATATACTATCATCTGTTGTACCCCCACAGCGTTCCGGCCGTTATTTTTAGATATGCAAGCCGTTTAAATCTATTGATTCATATTGTTTTATATATTGTACAGGTACGAGGATATCCACGGACTTGGAATAAGGAAAATGTTCTGGATGCTCTGCTAGAGGCACTTAAAGGCAAATCGTTTATACCATGTTTTACTGAGGTAACGTTTAAAAACATTTAATGTTTTAGTTTACTTAAATAATTTGATGCATACGAACATGCAGTTCGAAGTTATTATACTTACTTACTCTAAATAAAGTTACAGTATTTGTTACATCTAAATGAACACTGCTATTTAAAACAATGCCAATTACACTTTATGCCACATCATTGTTAAAAAAAACTATCACTTATACATATTTCTATCATGAACTTTGATACTGCCTTATAATATTTCTTTAAAATTCAAGCATATACCGCAAGAAAATGTTTGTGACAAATTATAGATAGTAGGTATAATACATAAGTTTTGCGGTTCGACACAACCCTTCAAGGGTATATAGCAATTTTATTAATTTATAGGGTTACTTAATTTGCGATATTATTTCACATTTGTGTAATATTCGTCACTCTATAGTAACATTTATTTATCAAATAATAATTTAGGTACATCACGAAGAAGTTATGTTCTTTTATTCCTCCTATATAGTTAAGTATTTCATTTGATAATTTTATTGTCACAGAATGTGGCCCTGACCCAAGTGAAGTTAAATTGTTTTAGATATTACTCATTTATTTCTAAGTCTGTTTTATCTATCTGATATAATTTTCGGGTTTATGTGACAATTCTATATATTTTCTTACAAATTTACGATATTCCAAAATATATAAAGAAATTACACATTCAATTTAACTTAAAATATATCTTTAAACTAATAAGCCTTGATTGTTTATTATTTGTATACGTTTTAGTTCTCACCACAAGAATGCAAGTTCCTCGTAATTAAATGCAAACAGGCCCTTGTATGTCTACACAAAACTGGGTTCTTTATACGGAAAAACGAAGTGGAGTTGATAGTGACAATAAGTCAAGTCGACCTGGGACTGCATCAGCTCGACTTTATACCGAGGTTGATTCTGAGGAAGAGGCTGTCTATGGGATTTGATGGAGAGGGCGCTTTGGACTTGAGCGAGTTCACTACGAAAGATGGTATGTATAATATTTGCTAGCAGCCTGTCCCAACTTCGTCCGTGTACATAGTAATTGTAATTATTATCATAAATTCACATATTATCTCACACATTGGCCTGACTCCGTAATAAGTCTTTTAAAACACTTATGTTATAGACATCAAACAACAATCACAAATATAATAATTAAACACATATATTGAACATCAAGATACAAAACTAAAACACATCTTATATATATTTGTCCTGGCTGGGGATCTAACCCACGTCCTGTGGTGCACAAGACAGAATCACTACCAAAAGCGTCATCGCCCTTAAAATAGTAAAAGTCGATTCCGTTTTCAGGTCATTAACTTTAGATAGTACATTTTTATCCGTATAATATTCTTGATTAAACACAATGAAAAATTATTATCCGATTTGGTGAAGTTGTTCTAGAGTGTGCGGTGCATGCAATTCGATGATTGATCGCTGAAAAACTAAAAGTAGCCGGAAATACTCCTAATGAATGTAATGATAGCTATTTGTTATCCGACTTCAAAAAAGGAGGAGGTTCTTAATTGGACTGTTTTTTCTTTGGATGTTTATTTCTCGATATCTTCGGGGATTGTAAATCGGTGTTGATTTTTTTTTATAGAAAAAATGTGCAGTCAAGTTTGTTTAGTCATTAGGAAATATGTCGTAATTTTGAAATCAATATCACTATAATTAATTAAAGACATATATTTTAAGTAGATATGTATAAGTCGTTAAATACATAATACTTTGTTAGTACATAATACATATCATACGTTATACATCACTAGGCATTGAGATAACTCGAGTTGATACCAAGATTCATCATCATCATACCAGCCATTGAAGTCCACTTCTAACTGAGTCCAATATAGGCCTCTGCAAGAAAAGAGAAATTTCGAAAATAATGATACGCTGGGCAAGTCTGTTCGCTATTGCAGAGCACAGCTTTCGCTACGGAGATGCTGCTGTCCATCCCCGCCCATTTGAGCTGCACTGTTTCGGATGGGTATACCGGATAACCTCCTACGACACCTGGTACAGGGGAAGGTTTTATTTTACTATGCCAGTACCTCACGGTTTCTGTCGGTACCTCACGGCTTACCCAGATTGATAATGAGGAAATTACTACCTATGGAATTAGATCCAGTCTTGGCTAGGATCCAGAGCATATTTATCGCCATTTATGTTATTTTTAGATATCAGTCATTTCATATATTTCCCGTTGCATCGGACCGTAAACCAGATGGATTTGATAAACATGCAGAGCAACGTCCCTTGGGAGTACCTCACGTCGCTAAACCTGTCGCGTAATAGAATCACGTAAGTGACAAAAGGATACATCTTTTTTGTTTTATTTTCACAAATTATTGGTATGTTAAATTACTTTGTAATAATTTAACACATAAGTAGTTACTATGTTATAGATTAATTGTGTTTGATTGTGTATATCAATTAAACTTATCTAACTATATTAATGTAGAGTAGAAAGAGGGGCCTTTTCTGTGAGCATTTTACAAAATAAAAGAAGAGACCCTGTAAAAGTAACAATAAAGATGTTTTTGTATGTTGTATCTTGTTAGCCATTGGACGTCTACTGATGGGCATGGATCTAAGAGATTTACAAGAGAATAATTAATTTAATAGCTATGAAATAATTGATGCTACTGCCCATCTCCACCCTGTCACATTTGAGCTACCTTTGTGGTTTTATATCGCCATCTGTCCGTTATGGTGTCAACTGCAATTCAGTGACGTTAAACAATTGCCTTGTAATCTTTTTTGCATTCATTATTGATTATTGTTTCGAAACTTATATGTACTAAAACACTCAACAGAGTATTAATCTCAAAACGCCTATATAAGACTAGCTGTGCTTGCGACTTCACCCGCGTCGAATAGTGACTTTGGGCTGCATATTCTCCTCAAAACGTGTATATTCTCGTTTTTACCACATTTTTGATTGATGATCCACTCCTATGAGTCGTAGCTTGATATGATATAGCCTAAGTTACTCCTTGTTATATCAACTATCTGCCAGTGAAAGTATCATCAATACCGGTCCAGCTATTTCAGAGATTAGTTCAAACAAACATACAGACGGGCAGACAGGTAGACAACATTTAAAAAAAATGTTAGTTTGTTGTCTGCATGTAAAAAGCAGTTATTTTATTATTACAAATAGATACACCAATTTTATTCGCATGTATTAATTCTGGTCCCTGGTTTTCACACTATCTGATTTCGTGTAGGACTTCTCGTTTCGTAACCTTAGTTAAGAAGTGAAATTATTTTTTGCAGGTCATTCGAAGGCTTCAATATTTCCTCAGTGATGCCAAAACTGAAACACTTAGACTTGTCTTTCAATTACTTGGAAAAAGCGACCTTATTGCGTCAACATAGGACAATTGTACTAACTTCAATCAAACTAGAAGGCAATCCTTTATGCCACGATTATATAGACTCCGGACACTACGTGAAGGTTTTGAAGATTATGTTCCCTGCATTAAAAGAAATTGTAAGTTTTCATAGCCACTTTTTGCCGAAACTATAAAAAGTATAATATTGAAACTTGAGAAGTAGATGTATTCTGTTTATCGCTTATGATTTTCACACAAAAATAGTAATATAATATTTCATATTGTCCTACAGGATGGTATCCCCGTACATCTGAAAGGAGAAATGCCTGCATTCAAAAGGAATTACTGTCCATACGACGCGAAAGCTCTTATAGAGAGGTTCTTAGAAGTTTACTTCCCATTGCTGGATTCCAACGACCATAATAGGGAACAAATAGCTAACATGTACCATGAGAAAGCATCGTTGACCATAACGTACAGGTTTAAGTTAAGTAAGTATTGTGATTGTGGTTTTTCTTTGTGGTATTATTAAAATTGGTTTAATGGTGCAGGATAGCATGGGTATTTCAAAAATATAAAGAAGATTGACTTATAAGTTCAAACTTTGATTAAAATATTTAACTTTACAGATAAATATAATAATAATTCTAAGCTATAAGAGAATGCGTTTGTCCCTCAGCATTGATGAAGTAGGCGTCGACCTCTTCCCTCCATACTCCCGCTATAGCAATAATTTAAAACTAAATTTAATAAATTAATAAATTCACAACATCTCATACATTGACTCGACTCCGAAATTAGTCACTTCAAGCACTGGAGTTACGGATATCTGATAATAATGTTCCTGAAGTTAATAAATGATGGCTTTCCTCACAAATTTTGATATATTAATGACGATAGCGCATTCGACTATCGTGGGTTCGATCCCTACCCGAGACAAACCTTTCGATGGTCTCTACGTATAAAAGAACAATAAAATATTGTTTTAAAAAAAAACTAAAAACAATTTAAATACATTAAACTAAAAAGAAAAAAATATTTTTGACACCAAGTAAGAAAATAATGATGAAATAAAAATACTAGTAGTATTGACCTGACCTAGCCTCAATATACTTTTATTTCCAGGGTACGGCCCCGTATACCGGACATGCCACGCTTTATTCAACCGCAGCCGCGTCTTAGAAGAGGGCGACACCGACTCCACGGACGGCGCGGCTGAGATCGCTAAGCTGATACACAAGTGGCCGCCGCTCAAACACGACCCGTTCACGTTCACGGTCGACGTTTTATCACATGACGTAAGTAAACATTTTTTCGAATTAACCTAGTGATGGACTACTTAGACGTTGATCCCTGCGCCACCGGAGGTATGGTCGGGGTGGCTCTCCATTAATGGCTAAAGTACCAGAATCGACAGATGGCGGTATGTCTATCCGAAACAATGCAGCTCAAATGCACAGGGCGGGGATAGGCAGCAGTATCCCCGTCAAGAAATCTGTGCTCTGTGATTGCCATCGCGCTTGTCCAGCGCGGAAATGGGAAGAAATCCTCCTTTCTTGGACAGGCCTATGTCTTCCAGTGGACTTGTAATGGCTGGTATGATGATGATGATGACTCGAGGGCGCCTCTCCGGCCGGACGACAGCTCGAGTAGCCATCGCTGGAAAGCTAAATGAGAGCACCGTTGCAATTGGGGTGCCGGCAGAAAAAAATAGTACCGGGTGCCGTAATAGGTACTGAGGCGACTCAGGTACCGGACTGATAGATAGCGGTGTATTCATCCGAAGCAGTGTAGCTTAATGTTAATACCACACGGCCATTTGATACATACATGTCATAAAATTGCATTTGTATTCACTCCGTCCAGGATCATTTGACCATCTTTAAAGTTGCTGGCATATTCAAGCTCACAGCTGAGACGTTGGCTGAAGACGAGCACATATTAGCGTTCAGTAGAACGTTCGTCGTTCACTCGTACTTCGGAGACGAGTACAAAATAGTCAACGATTTGCTGCAGTTCGATATACCTACCAGGGAGTGTGCAAACATCGCCTTCCGGATGACCGCGGTAAGTTCATTAAACAAGACCAACAGATAAATTAAATATAATTTCGTTTTTAGCTATAGGAGCGCGCGTTTGTCCCTCAGCAGTAGTGAAGAATGGCGGTGTAAGGTAGGCGTCAGTCTTTTACCTCCTTACTCCGCTAGCAAACGGATGTGTTAACATTAAAAGCAGTTTTAAACTAAAAATTCATTAAATAAATAAAATACATAAACACAACAACGCATATATTAACCCGATTTCGAAAGAAGCCGCTTGAAATTGTGTTACAGATATCAGAGAACAGAGTTCTTTAAAGAATGATGACTTCCCTCACGAATTTTAACAGGCGCATGGCGATAGCGCATTAGGCTATGTAGTGCGCCAAGAGTCGAGGGTTCGATCCCTACCCGAGACATAATTTACAGACAAACTTAACCAATTCTCATATGTTAGTGCTCCGCGGTTTCAACCATGCAGTTCCATTTCCCGTAATAAGTTGGTAAAAAAATATAGCCTAGGTTACCTACTTGTTGTTAATATAACTTTTTTTAGTGAAGAGTAGTTATATCCAGCAATACTGAGTTTATTCGTTACAAAAATTATGCTGTTTCTATATTTCCATTTTAGTATGGATATCTAATTTATTTGTAATTATATAATTATCATGTCACTCCGAAAAATGTTATGTAAATTTCTGAAATATCTGACTATATTGAAAGTTATAGTAACTTGGTCTATAGAATAGAAAGAAAAATCTTTGATATATTTTATATGTATAATTCTTGATAACACCCTAACAAGCATTCTAGTTTTAAGTTAACTGCTACGTTTAGACTAATTAAATATTTGTTTTTTGTCATTTCAGAAGTACCTGTTGACCTAATTAAATAAGAGATATTTAGTTTTATAACGATTTTAAATCATATATATCCAGATCTTTCAATTGGTTTTATAATGAGATTTTTTGTTTTAATACTCTTTAGTAAGAATTTATAATTAATAAGTATGCAGTTATTATTAAGGCATTCAAATATTTAACTTATATTTAATTCAAAATAGTCCATAAATATCTATAACTGGTTCTTGTTCAATTTCATTTTCGGTTTACATTAACTTCTGAATATGTTTAATATTTAATAGGGTAAAAATAAATAGTCAGTTTCATAGGAAAAAATATTTTTTTGTTTATTGATTGAATTTAAAATGTGCAATAATCTTAAATGGCTTAGGAGCATATCGTCGTTTAAGTTGTAACACCACATAAGTCAAAATGTTGACGATTGGGAAAACATTGTTTCATAATAATTATTTAATCATTTCACGGTGCAAAATAGATTTCGTTAAACATTACACAATATAAAACGTTTTCTGCAGCGTTAGAAATGTAATATCGTATTATCATTGGGCTTAACTATTAAGTTACCAACTTTGACATACGCAAAGTTAGAACTTTTGCGACGATATTTAGCATACTTCATTCACATACTATGAGGGTTTATTTGAATATATATTCTAACAGCAGATATGAGCCTCAATACTGATCCAATAAAAAATATACATATAACAATAATATTGTACCAGTCAAATGAGAATAAGCTATGAGGAACAACTTGGCACTATTGGTTGAATTACACGCTTAACATACTTATTGGATTGCAATATAGTAATGAAAATATATCTACTAAGTCTGTATAACACTATTTTGGAGCTAATACATTTTCAGACAGTATCCATAGATTCTTCATTTGTAGGCTCAGTCTCCATTTCCATATCTTTATCATCAGCACCTGAGGCATACTTTAATCTCAATTTTTCATAATGTAGTTGCTCTTTAGATGACACTGATGGCTTGCACTTTGCAAGAGCTGCTCTGAAGTCTTCAAACTCAACAGTAATGTCTGCTTCAGTATCTATAGTTCCACTGGAGATGTGATTAGTCAAAGCATTTGTAGCCGCTGCTTTAACCAATCCGGCAAGATCGGCCCCTGTGTAACCTACAGTGAGTTCTGATACAACATGTAAATCAACATCTGGTCCTAACTGAGGCCTTGTTCCACATTTAGTCAGCTTCTGGAGTATATCATATCTGTCTTCACCTGCAGGCATTCCCACATACATAACACGGTCTAAACGCCCTGGTCGCAACACTGCTGGATCAATAATATCAGGTCTATTTGAAGCAGCCAACACAAACACTCCTTCTCTCCCTTCAATACCATCCATTTCTGTCAACAATTGATTGACCACTCTTGCTGCTCCATTATGATCTTGTGATGTACGTCTTGGGCACAAAGCGTCAAATTCATCAAAGAAAATGACACAGGGGGCAGAGTTGCGAGCACGCCGAAAACACGTGCGTACTGCTCTTTCACTCTCACCAACATACATGTTTAATAACTCTGGCCCTTTTACTGAAATAAAGTTAACTCCAGCTTCATTAGCTACTGCTTTGGCCAACAATGTTTTACCACAACCTGGTGGACCACAGAGTAGTACACCACTTGCTGCAGCTAAGCCAAGCTTTTTCAGTAGCTCTGGATATTTGACAGGAGCTAATACAGCTAATTGCAAGTCTTTGCGAACCTGACTCAATGATCCAACATCTTCCCATGTTACATCTGGCAAGGTCACTATGCCCTCCCTCACTGAACAAGGTTTAGTAGTTTTTAATGCTTTTACAAAATCTTCTTGTCTTATGGAAAGACCTGATAATTTTTCGGATGAATATAGCATTGATTCACCTAACAAAGCAAGAACCTCATCAACTGGATCTACAGATTTTTTGGGTAAATCCTTATCAACATGATTTGACTCTGTAGATGTAGGCTTTTCATCGTTAGATTCCGTGCTTTCTTTTGTTTCCGATTGAGTAACTTTGTCTTCTGGGTCACTTTGCGAGGCATCACCTGCCTCTTTACTAACTTCACTACTCTCTTTTTCTCCATTTGCTACTACTGCAACCTCATCACTGGCTTCTGATTTTTTCTCATTTTCTTTCTTTGATTCTGCTTCAGCAACATAAATTTCAGAAAAGATTCTCTTAACTGCATATGTACTGGCTTTATTAACAAGAGCTTGCAAATCAGCCCCTACAAAGCCTGGTGTAATTTGGGCTAGCATGTTCATATCAATATCTTCACTAAGAACCAAATTTTTACATAAAATACCAAGAATCTCTTTCCTTGCTTTCAATGATGGTATACCTAATGTGATTTCCTGTTCAAGGCGGCCTGCTCTTCTTAGAGCAGGATCTAAGGCATCAGGATTATTTGTGGCGGCAAGAATAAGAACAGACTCATTACTTTCACTCAGATTGTCAAAGCTAGCTAAAAGTTGGGCAACCATTCGCTTTTCCATGTCTTTTTGTGCATGTACCCTGTTACCACATACTGCATCTATTTCATCAATAAATAATACACTTGGTGATACAGATATTGCTCGCTCAAAGAGCTCTCTTATTCTTTCTTCAGATTCACCAGACATTCCACCTACTAACTCAGTTCCTGTGATTGCTACAAGCGGAAGTTGTAATTTCCCTGCTATAGCATGCGCTAACAATGTTTTTCCTGTACCCGGCGGCCCATGTAACAGAGCTCCTCTTGGTGCCTTAATACCCAACTTGTTATACACTTCTGGATGTTTCATGTGTAAGATCAAATCACATATTTGTGTAATAATGTCAGATATGCCACCAATATCCTCAAAACTAACCTTAACACTTTTTGTTGAACCAATCTCGAACTTTTTCTTTGGTGCTGGTTTACTAATATCAATTTTCTTCTTTTTGTCAGTATGTTGATTCTGTGGTTTCGGCGTGCTCTCAATAGGTGTACTGTTTGCATTTCTCGGTGGTATGTGAGGGGTTATAGTAATTTGATCGTTGATTTTTGGTAGTTTTGGCGCTGCAGAGCCATCTTCATCGCTGCTTAAAATGTCGATTGGTTCTCCAGATTTGTCGTTGGTGCGGCGAGAGACCGCTGGTCGCTTTTTATCTTGCATTTTGTACATTGCAAGCAAGCGATCGTTTAGTGTACTGTTGTTTTCGTCTAACAATTCCAAATCCGATTCTTCCTCTGACCCGTCGGATGTGGAAGCTCCGTCCAATCCGTAACTTTGTAAGACAACCTTATATGCACTCTCTACCATCTGACAAAATGCATTATCACTCCTGTTATTGTATTCACGATAGCGCTCTTTTAGAGAACGCGCCATTTGACTGACATCGACAAAAGTCTTGTCCACGTTCTCTGCTAGGTAGTTTTTCACACGGGACACTATTACAGGATCGCTTAATGTCTTTGAACGAGTCTGCGTTTTCTTCATTTTGACTCAAATATTGTTTCGTTAATGCTTCAGCGAACAAAATGTTAAGATTCTGTTTTCTTCGCCACCGCACTCACGATTGTTTGACAGTGGCGTCGGCAGATCGATGAAAAAAGTTGCCAGTACAAATACATAAATATTATAACGATCGCCTATCTGTTATTTTACCGTTACATATCGGTTGATGTTTTTCATCAGTGACTGTAGAAATGGAATTTTAAATATATTTATGTAACTTTTAGGTCAAACTTAGACGAATCAGCCTTAAATTGGAGTCGGAACCTGATGATGATCTCAAAGAGAAGCTGATACAGATATTCATGCAGGTGACGGAAATGAATAGACAAATAAGTGAAAGGTATTGTAAGGTTATTTTTATTTACCCAAGACCATAATTAAATCAAAATTATTCTGAGCTACTTTAATGAGTTAATTTTCGCTTCAAACAAAAAAAAAGTAAATTCAAATTGTACCGCATTTGTAATAGAAACCGAACCATTCATTGGGTTACATGAATTTAATTTAAAACGGATGGTAGCTATTTGTGGTATTTAAAAAGTAAATATAGTCCTGTTATATTAGACTTATTAGTTATTTTGTAAAATATTAATTATATATCTATAAATATTCTATTATTTTTCAGCACCTTGCAGTACAAGAACTGGAATTTGAGGAGTGCTTTGGATTATTTCATGAAGGTTTTAAAACTGGATAACTTAGAAAACCTAACAAGAGGTATCAAAATTTAATATAGAACCAAGTTTACAGTCTTGTTTAGATTTTACATTTATATATTCCTTTTAATGAATGAAAATACAATTTCATGAAGTATTTTTAATTGTTTTATTAAGAACTTGACATAAATCTAAAAGCTACAGTTCACACAATCATTTCAAGATGTCTGGCATATTCAATTGTTTGTTCAGCAAGCTCAGCGGAGGGTAAAATACCGGCAGCAGCTAAGGAAGTTTCTTCTGCCGCATTAAAATGATAGCAGTTGTCTGCAGCCAGGACCCAGTTGCGCTGTAGACATTAAAAGTATGGAAATTAATAAAAATATTAGTCCCATTACAAAATTAGTAAGAAACAACAGTGTCTGGTAGAGAAATAAATAAAATACTAAATTACACAAACAGGCTATCTAGAGATTATAACAATAATTATTTTTTATATCAGTACTTACTGATCATGTTTATTGGATTTAGCAAATATATAATTAATAGTGTTTTATATTGTTGACCAGTGTAATTATTTACTTACTCTCTTTCCATAATCAAGCACAGCTTGTTGAGAGGAAAGGTTCAATCTTCTGGCAGCTTCGGCACAGGGAATACTCAGATATGCCTTCTCAATGCAAGCAGCTATCTCACCACGCACTGTATCTAAAAGTGTGTCCATGAAGAATGTGTAACTCTCCGCTGGTACATTTCCCTAAAAAAGGTTTTGAAAGCTTCTCTTTAATTTATTTACTATATTTAACATTGTTTATGATTTGTTTAATATGGTTATTTCTGTTTAATGGTTTTTATATTATTCAGCCCTTAACAAATAGTTTTTGAATTGTCAAATTATAACAACAATACTTTATAAATAAACTTAAAATCAGTAGGATTAAAAAAAGGCACAATAATGTGTCCATTACTAACCTTAGCTAAAAATATTTTGTTATAACTGCCTTCCATTAGATACTGCTCTAAGGCAATTGGATGCTTCACATAGGGATCAGCTCTTATCATGTCTACTGGGAGTCGCTCCAACTCTGTGTGGAATTCAGCAACTCTATTTTGTGATAGTAGGAACAAAAGGTTCAAACCAAGGAGCTGATACATGAATGCTGACTCTGGGAGATGATCTCTGTAGAAAGAAACAGTTTTGTTTTAAATTATAAATAGATGAAAACCCGTAAAAAATCTCTTAACACTCACACTTCTATTTTAAATTGTGTAGTATGCAATAGTTCATAGTACAATATAGAATAGAGGTATTGATATAGTGTTTTAAAAAAACAACTAGAAAAGGTTCAATTATCTGCAAATTATTAAAAGTATGTGTTATTATTTTTAATGAATAAAAGTCGGATGGCCTCACCACCACAAATACAAAACATATAAGTAAAAGTTGTACTTTTATATATCAACCAAATTATCATGTAGTTGTAGCATTTATTTTTTCTTTTTGTTTCTTAAGCATTAAACTATAAACATTACCACTTAGCTTTTCATATTAGATTCATTAACAGCAATGCAAAGTAAATAAAGAGTGAAGTATTGACATTTCAAAGTAAGTTTAAAGAAATTAAACTTACTTGTAATCAAAGTAGTAACATTTTAATTGGGACATGTATCGTTCAAATGCCTTTACATCCTTAGCGGCAACTGCCCATTGTGCTCCAATTTCCAAGACGTCTCTTGCCAGAATTAATTCCTTCTGATTTGCGGCGGCATTGTTACTGGGAAGAAAGCTCAGCTGCGTGAGAGCTACCTTAAATTTAATACATAAACAATAGGATATGTGTTCAAATAAAATAATTTATGCATGGTCATCTTGGATTCTTACTTTTATTTTGTTCAACAACTCTCCACATTTGTCAAGTTTACGTGGTTTCTTGCTCCATTCTGTTTTCAAACTTTGATAAAGAGTTGCGACATCCTTCACTGAAGCCATTATTTAAAATTAAATAGGTACTGAAGAAGTCAAGCAGAAAATATATATTTCTAATATAAATATTAAAACAGATTGACAGTCTGAGCAAACCTACTTGTCAAAGTTTAAGACGAAACGATATAGTCATAGTCAGAGACAAGGATTTGGATGCATTCGCAGGTATTGAAAAATGCCATGACTAAAAAAGAAATCTATATTTTCCTAAAATTAAAATACAGTCTAACTTCTTAAATACCTGAAACAAAGGTTTTAATTACTATATATATTAAACATTTTAATTAATTAGTGATGTCTGTAGTACTTTTTTGTCATTAATTCTATCTTTTATTGATTTAAGTATGTATATTGTAGAGATTTCTTTTTAGCAAGCATTTATAAATCCTGCTTGAAGCTTCAATACTGATAATAGTCTTATGAAATCGTGATTTATCCGCATGTAAACAAAATAATGTAAGCATATCCATAGAATGTCAACCGTTGGACACGAGCATAACCAAGAATAAAAAATATATTTTCTAATATTTGTCGCGCTTGATAGGTACTTCAAAAACAATCTATAAGTAGGACTGTACGCATCGTACTGTTTACATCGCACTCCGCACAGACGAATAAATATATAATATAAAGTTCCTTAAGCGAATACTAACTCGTCCTAGTGCATTCGGTTCCAGTCGGGTCTCTTTCATCATTTACTGTATCATCTTTTACTGTAAAGAACGATTAACTATTCTGGTGGCGCGGGTATTGATGTCTGAACATACCAGACATCACCATTATCCAAAAAAAAAATTGTTTGTTTTATTTTTATACATAAATATGAATCTCCAAGTGAAACTACTTTTTTGTCTACTTTAATGTGAATGTATCAATATTAATTATATTTTTCTTGTTTCATGTTTAAGAATGGCAACATTTTATTTTGCTGTCACTTAGTTATTTTTTAGTTATCAACAAAAGTCAAGTTGACAAGTCTGGATTTTCTTACCCTGCTTGATCGGTGTGAGAGATTTTAAAGTTGGAGTTTTCTCGCTATTAAAATGAATTTTCTGAAAGTGTGTGTGGAAATAAAATTATGTGAGTTACAGTTACAATTTTGGGAGAAGTAGATTATGATCTGACAGGATGAGTTCCTCATCAGCGATAGTTTGTCGCGAAGTTTTTGATGAAAATAGCCAGCCATCCGCAGAAGGTAAATTAATTTGTTTGTTTTATTTATCATTATGTAGAGTTAATATATGTTAATATATTTATCGCTCGAAAAGGTATTCTATTTTAAATTGACACATTATTTTTGTACAACTTTTCAGCATTTATTGCAAAGATCGATTTTAATAAACCATTAAAACAAACAACTTTCTGTTGTCTCTTTAAAACTAAATGTATTCAGTTCTTTTATTTTATAAACCTACAAGTTTCAGGCATTTAAAAAAAGGCACTAAGTGTCCTGTTACAATTCATAATTATTTTGCTTCAATAAATGTTTGTGGTGTTATAATTATGAATGAAATAGTTGGCGGATTATTAATTAATATCTTAAAAATATTAAATGTTCATTACGAAAAATTTAACAAGAAAGCTTTTGCTTTGCCAAAGTAGGTAAAAATATGTTATTCTTAAAAATCTTGGTCTCAGAAAACCAGTATTATACTTAAAATTTCAGAGTATTTTATTACATTATATTTCTTTGTTTAACTATAATAATTAAACAACAGACATAATGGTTAATAACTATGATGACCAAATTCAGTTGTATGAAATGTATTAGGTACATACTTTGGCCTTGAAATTAATCTCATATATTTTGTTATAGAAATATCAGAATATGCTCAGCAGCTGGGAATTGACCCTGAGGGTGAAAGCCATCTCCTGCCACTGGCCAAGGATGGGCTCATGCAGGCCCTCCCACTTCCCTGGAAAGCATAGTAAGTTGCATGACAGAAAACATATTAAATGATAGGTATATATACGAAAACTGCCTATTTATACTATGGAAATTTGTAAATTTACAATCAAACTATAAGTATATTTTTACCTAATAAAGTTCTTTAATTCTGTAGTATCACTACATAATATAAAACAAAGTCAAAGTGTGCTACCTGTCTGTCCCTTTGTATACATAGATCTTTAAAACAATGCACTGAATGAACAATAGATTTTGATGCAGTTATTTAAAATAGTATAATTTAAGATAGTAATATATGTAAATGTATTATTCATGCAGAATTTACTGGTCATTTTAGTTTTTTAATGTATATAAACACAGTTTTTTGAGCTTATATTGTATATGCTGGCTAAACTCAACGTGATGAGATGAAAAATTATGTACTACTATATTCTATACCTTAAAAAGGTCTACAAAAAAGTCTGCAAATGCATATGTTCTCTTAGGCATTACCCACAATAGCCACTTTTTAACCCCAATGCACCTGTGCGAAGCCACGGTGAGTCACTAGTAAGCCATAATTACTACAAAATAAATTAAATTACTATGTTAAAACTTAGAACATGACATTGGTGAAATTGAGTTCTACAAAAATATTACCATGTACTATAAGAAAAAGTCTATGTTATCATTATAATAGTACTTTGTATAAATTCAGGATTATCATATTAGACTAATTTAAGTTTGATCATAAATATTTAGTGTGAGTAAAAATTGTTGCTTACAATTTTAAAACTTTAAATAGGAAGGAACAAGTTAGCTCACATATCTTATATACACTAAATTAACTTGTTTGTGTATATACTTATTTTGTGAATATGTTATAATTAATCCAGCCTATATTAAAAATTCCAAAGGTTTAATGTAGCTATGAAAATTGTAAGATAAAGAAACTATTTGCTAATAAAAGGATTCCAAATTATGTCCTTTGAATATATTTAAATGTTTAGTAAATTAATTTTTAACAATCTTTTTAAGTTGAAGTAATTTCGAGACTGTATGTGTAGAAATATAGGCTTATTTTCTTAAATAAATGAGTAACTTTAAAAAAAAAACATTTAGGCTGTCTTGTGAAATGTTGTAATTTTTCTGTGGACTTTATGGTGGACTACTACTAGTGGACATTTAGTTACTGTCTCCCCTGCAAGGCTCACTGGATTTAAGCGGGGTTCTTGTTAGATTCATAGGACCAGACTTCTGACCATTTAGCACTAATGAATAATATATAAAGAACTATAAATGTTGAAGAATAATTACAAATTTTGTCTACTATTGATGAAGTACTAAAACAGATATATATATGAATGAGTATAAATATATCTTTTATGAGTTAATTTAGTTATTTGTACTATAATAAATCAACTATTATATAGTAGAATATATCTGAAAGTAATGAACTGTTTTAGCTATGATGAAAAACTTCAAACACACTACTACTACAATGAAGATTCAAAGAAGACCCAGTGGGAACATCCTCTAGACAATGTATATAGGGAGTTAGTAAAACGAGCTCGGGATGCTTCTATGCAAGATGACACCTGTGCTTCAGTGCAGGTAAATAAGAGTATTATTTGTTTTTAATCTTTATCTTCCCTGTTGCTCTCGGCATATCTTGTTTAAAAGTAATTAACTACATAAGTATCAGTACTCATAATATGACTCTTTGGTCAGACGCCAAATGAAATTACAATTTTTACTTTATTACTTATACAATAATTTTAAAGAATATTTAGAAGAAAACTGTATGTGTAATTATTACAAAAACAGCTTTGTTCTAAATATTTTTCTAATATATTATTTTGGTTTATGCTCAATCTTGTTGAATGACAGTAATAGACATACAATCTTGACAGGTTTAGGTAGAGATATATAATTGCAGTTGTCAGGAAAACTGGTAGGTGCACTGAAAAAAGGAACAGATTATTCAAAATAAAATGTTAAGTCACAATGTGCTATCGCAAGAAATCACAACAAGTCAGTCCCAAAGTCAGTAAGATGCATCCCTGATCTTTTGCGTCTTTTTTTGTAATCAAACTGAAAAGTCTTTGATTACATAAGCTGAAACATACAAATAATTTGATCATGAATACTAGATTAGTAGGTCATGAACTTTCAATAGTTGATAGCTATGGTTTCTATTCAGGTTATGTATTACATGGTCAGGAACCTATGGCTTTGTGTGAATTTAATTTGAGCAAAATCTTTGTTAATAGTTTATATTATTTTTGTAGTCTAGTATTTTATCGTGATAAGAGATCGATGTGGTGTAAAAATGATGTGACAATAATAGAGAAAGGAATGTTGAGATGGTTTGGACATGTAGAAAGAATAGATGAAAGTATACTGACTGCACAAATATATAGTGCTGAAGTAAATGGAAGAGTTGTAGAATAGGATGGCCTAGGCGAACATATCTTAACCAGGTAATAGAGGTATTAAAGAAGGGCCAGGTCAGAAGTACCAAGAATAAACGAGCGGGTATGAAAGGACTAATGCGAGTAAGGGAAGCGAGAAAGGTATGCCAAGATCGTAACACGTGGAGATCCATAGTCAGCCTACCCCTATGTGAAACAGCCCTGATGTATGTATTCTATTTCTTTTACACATATTGCTATCTGAAATAGCGAAAGGAATAGGGGCCACAGTCTTAAGTGGTGATTCAAAATATTTTATCATAGTTATCTGGAAACAAACGGTACATAGTATATTTGGTATCCGTCGATTGTGTTAATCATACAAATTTCTCCATCCCAAACAAATGCTGACAATTACATAAAGAACAAAAAAACATTTTTGTGGCAGTTCGTCGGAAGTTATGATCGTACACTTTAGCGATTACTTTTGTTTTTATACATACAAGCTTAAAATCTTTAACGTTTAATTGGTCTCTTAGGAACTTCTAACATCAGAAGAAAACACGAAAATCCTTGAGCGTGTTGAAACGAAAGTCGAAAGCGACGATGATGAACTCACCACCGATGACAGCGAAAATCAAACAGACGTTAAAGAGAGCGTATCTGGAACCGTAACACCTGGACTTAAGCGCCTAAATCCTTTGGGTCGTCCACCTTTGGCGCCGTTAGGTAGACTTGATAAAAAATTAAATGATCTACGAATATCACCCTTAAGACGAAGTGTGGACGGCTCATTAGTGGGTAAACCGAATCTCGTCAGGAACATTTCGGACAGAGATATGCTAAATCGTCCTGCTTACGAGAGGCCGAAGCAGTTGTTCAAACAACAGTCCGAGATTATAGACCTGAAGATGCATGTGTTGACAAGTCCTGAAGAGGAGAATTTTAGCCCTTTGCTTGCATCTGCAAAGGTGGATAAAGGATTGCCTTTGACAGGTAACATTGGCAAGTAATAAAACTACTATCTAACAGTTTCAAAAAGCGGTTTATTTTTTTGTGTAAATATATCAAGATTGGCAATGCCCCGTCGAAATACCCGTAAATCGTTTTTAAGCTGTTAAAAAGAAGTTTTATTATGAGTAGTGGCTGCTTAAATGTCAGAAAATATTGAACTAGTAGATAATATAATTAAATGTAATTTATGAATTAATTACATTTAATTATGTGTTTCTAATGTCTCAATAAGAGCTCGATGGATATTTGCTACACTTTTTCCTTAAAACGGCTTACCAGTTTTAGATGAAATTTGGCACAGAGATAATATACCCTCATTATAAAAAAAACGGGCACCTAAGCAATGAACCATTTTAAATGTTACTATTGGTTTGTTTGATAATTATTGGTAGTTTTACTTTCACAATTTTGTAAAATAATCGTTTTCGTCAGTATTATCATAAAATGTTGATAAAACTTATGCGTTTTAATGCTAAAGATCACTAGTAGTGTATGCTCGCTAGTAGTGCATATGCTCGTGAAGTAAAAGTTAACAAAGATTTTTGTTTGTTTTTGCTCTAATAAAGTAAAAGCAGATAAACGTTTAGTATCGAGTGTGATTCCCTCTAGGTGAAGTTACAGCTTTAATTTGTCTGGGTATGCTAGCGAGGATATCCTCGATACTATTACGGAATACGTTTCCACTCAGCGGTAATCACATTCTTCAGCTCTCTGATGGTCTGCGGAGCCGGTTGTACTGAACTCACGCGTCGTTTTATAACGTCCTAGACATGCTCTATAGGATTGAGGTCGGGACTTAGAGCTGGCCAATCCAAACGACGAATGCCGACCTTTTGCACATACGCTTCCACATCGCCAGACCGGTGGGCGCGAGCGTTGTCGTCCATAAAAATTGAGTCTTCGCCTAAAGCGGCCAATGCGGGTTGTGCATGAGGAATTAAAACTTCCGTTATGTATCGTTATCCAGTCGGCAAGCCGTTTTCCATTTAGCCTAACTCTGTACGATCTATTGGATTTATTACTGCCCAAAATATAACAAAGCCCTCAAAATAAGGTGTGATTTCTTCAAAACAAGCCTCTGCAAAGCGTTCGGCTCGTCTTCGTAGCACTCGCCGACGTCGTACTTCACCGAACAGAGATATCCTGGCTTCACCGGAGAGCAATACAATATTCTAGTCTTCTTGAGTCGACTGACAATGAGTGACTCACAATTTCGAGCAAACCTAAGCCTGACAACTCTGTGCTCAGGGAGTAACTTCGGGCCGCGGGCCGGGCGATGACTGCGTATATTGGCTGCGAGAAGCCTCCTTCTGACCGTCCATAGACTAATATACACATTTCTTATTTCTTCGAGTTTGTTCTCAAGGGCCACATATGAAGACTTGCGATTTCTCAATGCGCGACTCACAAGAAAACGATCATCCCGTGGTTGGGTACTTGGTTTTCTTCTAGAACCAGGCCTTCTCTCGACGGAACCAGTGTCTTGATACTACTGCCAGGTCCTTTGAACCGTCGAACAACTCACACTTAGCCTCTGAGCCACGAAGCATTGGCTGCAACCCTCTTCGAGCAGCGCAATAATTTTGGTAACTTTTACTACTTTCTCTAACATTATTGAGACAGTTAAACAGCAATAAATGAAGCTTTGACAATTAAGAATATGAAATAAATTCATAAAAATTTACTAAGTTATGAAAATCGACATTATCTTTTGAAACTTCGCACCAAAAATGTAGAATAAAAATTGGTTTTCTGTAAAAACGAGCATGAAACGAAAATTTGAATTTAGAACGTACTGTTTTAAACACCACGGCATTTTTAAAACCGGTCAGTAATATGTACAAATGATTGAAATCATTTTTGTGCCATATTTTTTTAAAGAAGAATTAAAAACAATACCGCCCGTTTTTTTGGAAATGAGTGTAATTAGTTGGGCACGATAGTGCATTCAGTAGTGTTCCTATCGAATGTGGTAAAGATCGGGGGTTCGATCCGGTGGGAACTCAGGACAAATACTTTTAAACATGTTTTTAAGTATTTTATTTATATTGTTGTGTGAATTTTTTGTCTAGTGTTTAGATAGTAAGATCCCGAAAAAATATATTTCGTTTAGTTTTTGGGTTAGAGAAAATTCAAAGTCAACCTTTAGCCCTCGACAAATATATGTATTTTTAAAATAAATGACGAATATAATATTTAAAAGTTAAATACACAAAATTTTTCAACCCCAAAAAGTATTTTGTTATTGCCAGCCATATTCGTATTACTGCATCTTTTACAGGAAAAGGTAGTATGTTTCTTAGACTCAGCAAATCAGATCTGCCCAGTCCGGACACAGATAAGTCCTTACCATTCGATTCCTTGACAAAAAGCGATCCGCCTAAAGGCATATTGCGTGAAAAGTTGACAGACGCTGTGCAAAGGAAAGTCGAGAGTGTGGTCATTGGTCGGCCTAAGTACTCCGCTAGTCTGGACGAGGATCGTAAGAGTGTAAGGTAAGTAAACGATGGACTTTGTTAAAGTAATATCGAATATTAAAAGCATAGACGGGCCTAATGGCGCAGGTGGTAGTGATCCTACATTTTGCTCTAAAGGTCGTGGGTTCAATACCCACCAAATTATGATGTATTTAAAATGTATGATATATTATCAAACACTGAATTAATTCTTTAATTCGGACGAGCATATTGACAGTCAAAATATAATAATTACAGGTTCAAATTGGAAGAGCACCTACCAGAGCCGACAATAAGTCCCGGCTCGAATAGTTCGTCCGAACAGAACGACGGACAAAGTTCCATCATTAGCGCAACACCAGCTGCCTTGTCCCCAATCATACCTTCGTCACCCGTGATTCAGAACCCTGTGCCTTTGTCTTTAAAGCCTCTTATCCCTTTATCTCCGATCTCCACCCCAGTGCCTTTAAATCCAATATCCCCGTCAATTGTTCTGTCTCCACTAGTGGCTAGACCTCCACTGCCGCCGAGACCTTCAGTGGATAGCCCAAGAGAACTGAGGAGTTTGTCTCTATCTGATAAAGACTCTTTTGGTGAGAATTTTGGTTTTAGAATACAGTTGTAAGAAGGTTTTATTTGCGATAATTTAAATGTAATATGCCATACTTAACCTTAAGGCGTTAGAATGAAAATAAAAACTTAGTGAACCTGCGAGGTTCATTGAGCGACGTAGTCTAATTTCTTAGTTCATGATCATTATTGTTCTTTTGTTTTCAAAATACTACTAAGGATTTGTATGATTGCTGAGATATTAACCTTCAAAGATAACATTTTGTAGATGTTATTATTTTTTATAATCCAACGTTATCTTAGTTTTAGAAATTTACCGGCTTCTTATTTTTGGACTTACAAATACAGTCACTATATACTGCACTGGCCCCACGGGTACAATTTGCCGCGCGCTGTTCATTAAGTTGTTTATTTTTAATTTTTGGATTAGGTCGACAAACAAGCATACAGTCTGTATGATAGTAAGCGACACCGCAGCCTATAGATGCTCGTATTTTCACTAGAGCGTTTCTAACCTTATGACTTGAGGATATTGTGCCATATACATTACATATGTCAATGCAACTCTCTTCAAACCGGTACCCAGCAGTGAGAACGCTAAATGGTAGTGATGGGTGAGAGTGAGGTAGAAATCCAGGCGACCTTTGTACGAGCGTTGTCCTCACGTGCGAATGTGAATATCATTGAATTTTTACTTATAAAAACAAAAAGCGTTTTCCTGCAAACATATTTCGGAATAATACCTAGATTTAGGATTATACTTTCCGTTAGTCATAACTTTACACTGTGTCAGTTTAAGAGTTCAGTTTTAATCAGAGGTACTATTTAGAGTTGAAAGCGTGTTCAATCTTTGTCACGCTTTCCTTAGTTGTCATGATGAAAATGCAACACGCAATCTGTTTAAACCTTCTTTTAGTTCTAGGTCGATACAATGAAAATAGACAGCGTGACCTTGGTTCTTTGATTTAGATATTAAAGTAGTTCGCAATACAGAATAGATATGTCAGTATAAGGCAGAGTTTCTACTAATTACGGGTTTCCAGTGTACAATGGGTTTATTATTTGTATAGAAAGTGATAGTCGGGAAAGCAGAGGCGCGTCGCCTAGACGCCGCGTACTGCGCCCGCCCGCCGGCGACTACATTAAACCCGACTTGTTCCAAAAGAACTTCCAGAAGATATCCGACTTGGTCCGACCGGGGGATATAGAGGCCACGCCTGTGAATTTGGAGGAGCCATCTGTTGAAAAGGAAATGAGGCCGAGGTAAGTTTTATAAATATGATAATTGTTTTTAAATCTGTATTTTTTTTAATCCTGTTCATTTAGACATGCACCCTTGCTTAAATTGTGAGAGGTGACAACTTGCATCGAAGTTAGGGATAATGTGACGGTAATGAAATTGTGAAATGACCTATGGATAATACAACAGCATACAACATACATTTTATAATCGCTGTTTCTCAGAAATGGTTTATTGTATGATATTGAAATGTAAGTTAACAGATTGAGTTTTTAAATAAACCTTAATATACTTAATAAATAGATGTATTATAAAATTAGCAACCACTTTACTATAAATGTCGTGGGTTCTGGGTTAGGCCCAGGACAAATATTTATATGATGATAGTTGTGTTTGTTTCGTGGTGATAAATATGTGACGTTTGAAGTTCCAACACAAGTGATGTCGTGTGAATTTATTAATTATTATTATTATTATTTACAGGTCACCGATGATACCACAAAAGAGTAAAATATCAATTAATCTTATGGAAAGCATAGAGTCCGAAACATCGATCGACTCACCTGACAGAGAGTTTGCTAACATAGATCTGAACGATCTTGACGACTCCAACGAAATTCACAAATCCGAAACAAACGAGAACATTCCAGAGAAAGACGTAAAAGAAAAAGACACCGCCAAAGACGTAGACCTGACAGAGAACACGGAGCATACTTCGTCCCAGTCAAAAGCGTCAGTTTCCACACAGAATAAGTCGCGCGTAGACAACGCACCGATACCTCAAATAAAAGTTCCTAATTTAGATTTTATCACGAAACAGAGCAAACTCATAAATTCCGATTCGGATGACTCGAAGAAATCCGCAAACGACGAGTCCAAAACTAGGTCTGTCAGTGTAGAGGTACACAAAGCGCCCCAGATAAAAGTATCACCTACTCCCAGCTACGGCTCAGATATGAGGTCGCCGAGGGAATTCAACAAGCCATGGAGCCCTTTATCTACCTTCAAACCGCTGAATAAAGCGATAATAGCGCCACAAATCAAAACGTCAGATTCCGCTGCTAGTTTGGGTAAGGGATTGTCAAGTCCTCGATTGGATGGAGTTATTTTATCCCAAGGAAAATCTACTGAGAACGTCGTTGTGGTATACCAGTTTGAGACTCCAGATGACTCCGTAGCAAAGACTATTAAATCTCCTTTAGTGCCCGATATGGGGACGAGGGATATGGCCGAGAGAACGAAGGCAGATGAGAGAAGACGATTAGAGTTGTCGCTTCAGAAGGAGTTAGAGGGTATAAGGCTGGAATGGGCGAGTAAAGAGAGAAGAATGAGAGCAGAGCTGCAGGAAGAATTGAAAGAGACTGAGGAGAGATTCCTGACGGAGAAGAGAGTTAGATTGACGGAGCAATTGGAACGTCATAAAAGGGAAATGGAAGAGGTATGTTTTAGTTCTATCCTAACATCAATTATAAAAATAAATAGTTATATACTGAGCTGTGTTTGGTCCCAAGGCATGTTGGATTAAGGAGTCAGTCTCGCTTAGGAATGGAATGAGGGTATTAAACGGTAGGTAGAGATCTCCTGTGTTAAAAAATTGTTTCTAAGATGTATGTCACGTGTTTTTTTTCGTTCAAACTTCCAACAAACCACATGACTGTGCTGCAGGCCGCATACTACCGGCCCTATTGGTTACGCCTATGTCCAGCAGTGGGCGTCCTACGGCCGATATGGTTTAGTTAAATTCTTGGTGTCTATTGGAGATTTGGGGTACTATGGGGCTCCGGTAGAGAAGAATTACTATTCTTCTCTACCGGAACCTTCTTCTATAACAGGTGTAATAGGCGATTGAGGTATTGGAACTGTCAGGTGGCGGTATATCCACCCGGAATAGCGTAACCTAAATGCAGTCATGAAGCTACGCTCTTCTATTGCCACCCGCAATTATAGGTAAACGTCCCCCTTTCTTAAGGAGGCTTTTGTTTAGCAGTAGACGTTTTAGGGCTGCTATGATATTGATGTTGATGATGTTGGTTGGAGATTTATCTATTGGAGTGCTCATAGGTGAAGCACTTATCAAAATTCCAGCCCTGTCTTTCTTATACACATTCTTTCCAAACACTTGCAGACATAAAATTTAGAAATATAATATATACTGATTTTATAACACGAATCAATGTTAGGGTTGTGCATGTACAGTAAATTGATATTTAGTACTTTATATTTTAAGAAGTCTGCAAGATTATTCCGCCGCCAAACAGGCACCGGCCTCCCAAAAAATGGTTTGGAGTGGGCAATATTAGAGCGGAGAGTTGCGACGGGAAAGCTGCTGCCATGTTGCATGCAATTATGGGCAAAGTTCCCCTTTTCTTAGGGAGGCTTATGTCCAGTAGTGGACTTCTAATGGTTGTAGTGATGATGATGTTGCATTTGAGCTGAGCTGCTTTGGGTGGATATATCGCCATCAGTTTCGGCACCTCAGTCGCCTCTTGCAACAACTGGTACATCATCATACCAGCCATTGAAAGGCCACTGCTTGACATAGGCCTCCCCAAGAAAAGGGGAATGTTGCCGTAATTTGCCGCGCTGTGCAACCGTGTTGGCAATCGCAAAGCGCAGCTTTCGCGACGGGGATGCTGCTGCCCATCTCCGCCCTGTGCACTGTATGAGCTGCAATATTTTGGATGGATATACCGCTATCTGTCGGTTCTGGTACCTTAGTCGCCTCTTACGACACCGGGTACAGAGGAAAGTACTATTCTACTCTGCCGGTACCTCACGGCTCAAACTGGTACATGGGGAGGAACAATTCTTCTCTGCCGTTACCCTACATTAACACCTTGAGTGTAATTTATAGCTACTTATATATATTTGTGGCATCAAAACAACTGAATAAAGTCCAATCCAGTTTGTTTGCGTCCTACAGGCTCTGGAAGCAACTGAACGGAATCACATCAGAAATTTAGAGAACGCTACAAAGGACTTCGAAGACAGGTTCCACAGCGATACTCAAGCTTTGGCGAGACAAAACGAAGAACAAATGAAGCAGCTTAAAGATGAAAACCGCAGCAGGTTGATAGAACTGAGAAAACAGTTGGAGAATGGTAAATAAAACGGAATTATCCTTATACTTTAATTTGTGTTACTAGATTAATGATGGTGTGGTGACATGATTTTGCAGATGCTAATAGCTTAGATAAAAAAAATCCCTTATATAAAAAATATATACCAGGTTGTTTGAATAAGAAATATATCTTTTAATACTTTGCTTACCATAAGTATAAGTTTAAGTTTTGTCAAGCAATGGAAATGTGAACAGATTCCTCCAAAAAAAAAATATATATTGTTAATTTACTTCTATTTACATTTAAAATAGGTATTGGGCATTTCTCGTTGCATAAAATGTGTGATGATAAACATAGCATAGCTTGTACAAGTGTCTCTCTCGACACAAAGACTTTTGCACTCTTTTCAAACAACAATCGCAAACATTTCACATACACTCTTCTTGTAGCGTCCCGCGTTCGGCGTACGCGTACAGTCGTGGCCGATCGAGTTAGTACCGACTGCACTAGCGTGGCTGGGCTCACTCAATCTTCTCCTCTTTTTGCAAACAACGAATTAATTGTTTAAATATAGAATATGTAATTGTATAAATATATAAATTCCCACAAAATATCTATGAGATGTATGCATTGACCTGACTCTGTGGTAAGTCGCTTAAACCACTTATATTACGGACGCCAGATAACAGAGGAATTACAAATATACTGCTTAAATACATATATTTTATACCCAGACACAGAACAAACATAAACATTTGCTATGTGCGGGAATCGAACCCACATCTCTTGGCGCATAAGATAGGATCACTACCATCTGCGCTATCGGGCCCGTCAAGTTTATTTAGTTATATATGCGTGTCTCTGTACCATTTCAAAATGTAGAATAATTTAGGATTCCAATCGAATGGCTTTATGATCATCATAGCATTTAAAATACGTCCACTGCTGGACATAGACCTGCCCAAGAAAGGGGGAATACTCCCCAAATGTTAAGTGCGTTGGAGGATTGTATTACGCTAAGTGGTTTTTAAATGGATATAGTTTTACTAACACCATCTATTAGTGTTTGCAGGAAGTAAATAATTGGAATGGAATATTCGTCTAGTTTAAATCATCATTGTTGACTGTGTTGTTGTTAATTTAAAAAAAAAACTTCTTTGTTACTTGATTCATTGATGTATATATTTGTTCTAGAAAATGAACGAGCGTTATCGGAGATGCGCGATCAATTGCAAACTAGTTTGAACAGAGAACGGTCTAGAATGCTGGAAGAAAACCGGGCCACCATAGAGTCTTTGCGCGAGGAACAGACTGCTAGAGTAACTGATCTGATTCATGACTATAGAGCTGAGGTAAGTTTAAAAAGGCAAGAAATTTCAGTGATATATCAAATTTCACTTTGTTTGTTTAGGATGAACTCCTTAAACTATATAGGATACCCTAAACCGATTTAAATTAAGAACAACATTAAAATAAATTAATTTTAAATATCACTAGCGACCCGCCCCGGCTACGCACGGGTGCAATGATGATAAAAATGGTTATTGTGGGTTATCCCTAAAATACTAACATATACCACGGCGGAATTTTTGGTTCTTTTTATGATGTTCAATATTGTAACAAATTAGAAACTTCTAAAGTTATCAGTGTTTTTCTACTATATTATGCAGGTATTATATATAAAAACCTTTCTCTTGACTCACTCTTATCTAATAAAAATCAATCGCATCAAAACTGATTGTGTAGTTTTAAAGATCTTAGCATACATATGGACAGATAAAAAGCGGAAAGAGACTACGTTTTTTACTATGTAGTGATGCTTCATATGTGAAATTTTTGTAAGAACAATAATAACAACAAATAATTATGCCAAATACCATTAAGCTACCTTAAATTAATACGTGCGGCACTACATATTGATATCTGTCATTATAATCATGCAATATTTAAAGGAGTATAGCGAAAGTTTAATAAAACGTGCGTAGGTGGAACGTCTGCGTACGCAGCACGCGTGCCACTTGGAAGAGCTACGCGCGCGTCTCGCCAGCGAGCGCGCCGCCGCGGGCCGCCACCACGACGAGCGCGCGCTCGCCGACAAGTACAAGTGTCTGAAGGAGAAGTACGCGCGCCTCAAGCATGACGTCAAGGTGAGCATTCTTAAATGACATCCGTCTGGAATTCTCCGGATTCGTTCTAGTTTGAAGGGCGTCCTGGCGCCGTCTGGCTGGAGTTTAAGTGTCCGTATGTTTTAAGTAGGTAGGTATGTCGTTGCTAACCTTTAAAAACAGTGACGTCTCGGGACTCCTGAAAGAAAGTAAGTCTTGTAGTATAACATAGGAACTACGCGTTAAAAATAAAATAAAAAAAATACCGTTAAGAACACTGGAGGTATACTGGCAACTCCGACGCGCGACACTATGCATACCTTCCGCTCGATAGCATAACTTCTATAAATGCCACATTGCCATCGATCCCGGTCAGATCTTGCGAACCCAGAGGGTGTGGGGCGACTGCGTGGACTTCATAGAATTGACGTCTGAGTAGGTCCGCATTAGGTTCTCCGCTCAGCGAGCCCCTGCTTGTCCGTATAGAATTGATTTGCTTCAAAAACAGAAGTGTTTTATTTATATTATACCTACTGTCACTATGTGTCACGTAAAGTACTGATGTGACTTAACATCAGTACTCAACTTGACACCGCTATGTCAATTGATTTATTCGTTAAATATTTGTAGTCGTTGTCTACTAAATCTTATTTTCTCTAATTTATCCGGAAACCTTAGTTTACATGTGTTGTTACGTTGACTTAGTGTGACTCATTTTATTAAATAAGAACTTATTTCCAGATGTCCATAGAGCGGCGTAATAAACGGCGCGAGATGAGTATGACCACAGGGTCGGAGACTGAGAAATCAAATTCGCACAAAGCGACTCAAGAAAGGTAAGATTCTTTAAGGGGATTAGAGGTGATTTTCTGATAGCATAAGCATGCCAAGAAACACTACCAGAAAACGAAGATTGTGCAGGTAATTGACTATTTAATTATTTGTAACATCTTGGATATTTGACCACTTGCAGATGTAAAGAACTCAACGAAAGGTCGTCCAGTATCGCCGCTGAAGTAGACACAACCATTCGAGCGAACAACAACCCAACTGTCAAATATAACGACAACGAAACCTCTCAGTCAGAGACGCACAAGTCTTGCCAAAACAACAACCACAACTGGGCTGCTGGAGACACTGTGAGTTTGCAGTTATAGTGCGATTTATGGTCTAAGTTCCTAGGTTCCAACTCAGTTAAACGGTAAGAGAGAACAACTCATAGTGTTAGATACAACGACAGTAAAACGTCTTAGTATGCTACTCACAGGTTGTGCTAGAACAACAAAAATAGTGCGATTTATAGCCAAGTTCCAAGGTTTCAATCTATCGAAACAGTTAAAAAGAACCACTCATAGTGTTAGATACAGCGACAAAGAATCGTCTGAGTCCACGATGCAAAGTCGAGCCAGAAAAACGACCAAAACTGCGCTTTTGGAGACAACGTGAGTTTGCAGTTATAGTGCGATTTATAGCCAAGTTCCAAGGTTCCAAATTAGTGGAACGATTAGAGAGAACGACTTATAATGTGAGATACAACGACAGTTAAACGTCTCAGTTTGTGGTGCACAAGTTGTGCCAGAATAACGACCCTAACTGGGCTTTTGGAGACAACGTGAGTTTGTAGTTATATTGCGATTTATAGCCTATGTTCCAAAGTATCAACTTAGTGAAACGGTTAGAGAGAACGACTTCTAGTGTTAAATACAACTACAGTAAAACGTCTTAGTATGTGACGCACAAGTTGTGCCATAATATGTGTGGTTTATAGGACAAGTTCTAGCTTAGTAGTGAAACAGGTAGAGAACTAATTTTAATAAATGTATGTAACATCATACAGCGACAGAGAAACGTCTCAGTCCATGATGCAAAGTCGAGCGAGAACAACGGCTATAATTTGGTTGCTAAAGAGAACGTTAGTTTGTAGCTAAGTGTGGTCTATAGGGCAAGGTCTATAGCTTTCGTGTGGTCTATAGCTTTAAGTATTATACATTTGTTATTATTATCGGACCTATGTCCAATGTATGAGATGTTATCTGAATCATTATTATTTGTAATTCCTGTGTTGTCTGATATTCATAACACGAGCGCGTTGATCTACTTATCTCGGTCTTTTTATTATTTTTATTATTATTTATTATTATATATAAATCATATATATATATATATATTATATGTCATAAATTTACATGAAGTCGTCAAAAGGACGTCGGCATTGGTACCTCACTCACCTATTTCTACCGCCAAACAGCAGTGTTAACATTGCTATATTCTGGTTTGACAGAATATCTTCAAGTCACAAGGTTAGCAACACGCTATTCATATACTTGTGATATTACGAGCGTATATAGGCTGCGGTGACTCTAACTATCACGGGGACATAGGAAGAAAAATTCTTATTTATATATACTTTCGCAGATCGAACAATCCGCAGACACCTCGCAGATTTCAGCTGTAAAACTACAGCGGCCTCATCGTAGGACTGCAGTCGCTTTTAGGGAGCCACCGCGACGCAGGCGCGACAGGGACAAAGATGCAGGTGATAAAGGCACGTTGAACAAGTATAAAGATATATCATTCATCATGCCCGTGTCCTATCCGGGTAGGCAGAGAGTATGGATCGCCACTTATAACGATCTTGGCTTAACTCTCTTGTTTCCCTTACATTATTAGTCCTTTCATACACCCTCGATTATTCTTGGTAATTCTAACCTGGCCTTTAATACCTCTTCTACCTGGTTAAGATATGTTATCGCTAGGTTTCCTATACCAATTCTTCCATTTTAACTTCCATTCTTATATTTGTGCAGTCATTTTACTTTCATCTATCCTTTCTACATGTCTAAACCATCTCAACATTCCTATGTCTATTGTTGTCGCAACATCATCTTTTACACCAAACTGATCTTGTATCACATTATTCTTCAATCTATTTCTCAGACTCACACCATACATACATCGAAGTGCTCTCATTTTAACAGTATTTATTCTTTCGTCGTACTTACATTCATTTTTGTACCTTGATAGGTGCGACCACGGACTGCCAAGATTCATCCGACGCGACCACAGCAGACGAAAAACCCAAGGAGAGTATCAATGGTAAGATTTCTCCATTTGTATGCGAAGAAAATGTAACGGCTTATTAACTTGACGATCTTGTGCACTTGAAACTAATTAACTATACAAACTATGTAATTATAAACTCTTCCGTCTGCTCTAACCGTGTGGTACCGGCATAGTAGAATAGTACCCCTCTGTAATGGGTGTCGTAAGAGGCGACTGAGTACTGGAACCGATAAATGGCGGTGTAACAGTGTAGCTCAACAGGGCGGGGATAGGCGTCGGGAATGCTTCCCGTCGCAAAGCTACGCTTTACGATTGCCACCACGCTTGCCCAACGCGGCAATTATGGGCGCAAAATACGCGATAAAATTCCCCCTTTCTTGGGGAGGCCTATGTCCAGCAGTGGACGTCTTAGGGCTGCTATGATGATGATGATCGATGCCTTTTAACTCTGCAAATCGTATCAAGCACAGTACTAATTTTTCAGGGCACGGTCGCCGGAGGTGTTTCACTAGATTAAAATCGGCGTCGACTTCACGGCTCAACTATTCTCCCAAGTAAGACACTTAGACTAAATCAAGCATTTATTGATATTATAATTTAGTCTCGTTCATAGATAATCATGCGAAATTAGTATAACTGGGCCTCAATCGCGATCTGAAATGAAATAGCGTGAGTTGTTCATTACCATTAATATAGTGATCCTATCTGTGCGGCGTAGTGAATAGCGGTAGTGATACTCTCTTGTGCGCCAAATGTCGTGGGTTCGATCCCCACCCTGAAGAATAATTTATATGATGACATTTGTGTTTGTTTTGTATCTGAGTGTTGAATGTTTTAAGTATTATATTTGTGATTTCTCTGTTGTATGATGTCTGTCACATAAGTGTTTTAAGCGATTTATCTCGTTAGCAAGTTAATGTTATGTCAATTTATCATTCATTTATCGATCCCAGATTGTATTTTTGAAAGTTTTAGAAATGGTCAAACATTTCTGTGTTATGGCTTGAAAGAAATAAGCGTTCTTCCTGTTTTATTCTCAATAATGCCGCCACGACATTTTATTGTGCATAAGGCAAAGTTTACAGTTACCGGTCATATTCGTACGCACGGTCGCCGCTGCGGGGTAACGCAGGTAAAATCAGGCACAGAGTAGCTCATTAATAAGCGCCCTCGCCTCACTTCGCCCCCACCTCCGGTGGTTCCCCGAAAGATCATAAAAAAAAATATTGCGACCGCCAAGCGTAGATATGAAAAGTAAAGTATATATGTTACAGTCATTGTAATTATATAGCCACTGTACATAAGGACTAATATATAATAGCAAAATGGTCTAGAGAATGTGATAAATTAAATACTTTATATTATATTAAATTGCTTGTTAACGTGCTTAATTCTGTGTCTCAAAAGATCGGTTTACAAATATTTGGCAACTTAAATTTCCCAAACATTAGTTTAACAAGGATCATTCGACATAAAACAGGTTCATAAAATATTGCTCTTAGAAAATAATTTGATTAATAATATTTTAATTTGCGGTTCTAGCTTTGCGGACGCAGCTCTAACCTCACCTAAGCACAATTTTGTTTTGGTGAAATAATGTTTTAAAATTGTTATTAACTCTGTATCATTTATTAGTTTGTCTAAATTGAGTAATTTTAAATAATAGTAGGATATATTGCTTGTTAATATATATGTTGGCCATGCGGTACCGGCAGTGCAAAATAGTACCTCCCCCTGTACTAGGAGACGTAAGAGGCGGCTGAGGTACCGGAACCGACAGATGGCGGTATATCCACTCAAAACAGTGCAAATGCAATAAGGTCGGGATAGGCAGTAGGATCCCTGTTGACGTTACCTATTTACCTATCAGTTTTCTAGTATTAGATAAGCATATGCCATACTAATCATGTCTAGTAGGTTGAACAAAATACAAATTATGTTGCAGGCGGGGCGAAGGATGGTCCAGTCCATTAGAATCTCTTAGACAGCAGCTTCGAAAATTAGATGATTTAGAAGACCAGTTCCCCGATCTGGCGTGCCAACCCTCGTACAGTTTGAGATATCCCTTTGGTGAACTTGGTAAGTGTTATCTCTTTATACATACAGAAATTAGAGTGAACCTAAACGTTTTGTTTGCGAAAGTGGTGTTAAATATGTTTGGTTAAAGTATTGAATAGGAGTGACATTATTAAATTATATATAAAAGGTCATCCGCTATTAAAATTGCCCTGTGTGTGCAGCTTCTGTGTATCTATAGTAGCTAACTTATCTATACTAATATTATAAAGCTAAAGAGTTTGTTTGTTGGTGTGCACGCGCCAATCTTAGGAACCGCTGGTCCGATTTGAAAAATTATTTCAGTGTTGGATAATTCATTTATCGAAAAAGGCTAATATACCCTCCAAAGTCACTATTGACCACTGGTACTGCTAGTTTATTATATATGAGGTAGACCTCATACAGAAGGTTGTCGGCATTGGTACCTCACTCTTATTTATTTCTACCGCCAAATAGGAGTGTAAGCGTTGCTGTGTTCGAGTTTGAAGGGGAGCAGTGAACTGGGTAATATGACAAAGTATTAGTTTCTTTTCCAAATAGATACGAGACGATAAGAGAGAAACGGCCCCAGTTACAAGGAAAATTTTAAATGAATTCCTTTGGATGTCAGGCACGGTGGCAACAGCGGACACTCCGGAACTGGAGTTCGTCCGCCACCGCGCGCTAGTCGAGCGGGAGGGCATGCGGCGCGCGCGGGCCGTCCTCAAGCGGAGGCGGGCGGCGCTAAGGGAGACAAGGGCCTCCCTGTCGCCGCACAGGGCGCCTTCGGTGAGTGCCCATCACTGGGTTGTAGTAATAGCTTGATTGAGGGAATAGCTGCCTTAAACGGAGACGCAGTGCGGTAAAGGAGTTCTGATCTTTGTCGCGGCCCGGTTGGTATTCTGTTCATGTTTGTGATACACTGTGTAAATGTCCGAGGGGGCTGATACACTGTGTAATTTCTTTACAGTTTTGGAGTTGATTCATAAATTACGTTGTTTTTAGGTTATGAGTAGAGTATGTACATCGTATCATTTATACAATTTTATGGTAGAAATTTTCATAGTTTATGCAAGTTCTGATATTTATTCAATTTTTAATTAACGTAAACGTATTAACAGATAGCGAGGATATATTGGTGATATTGTTTTCTGCTGTTTCTTAAACCAGCTAGACCAATATATTACTGGATTACTGTAGTTTTGATAGATTCCTTATAAATCTATATCTCAGTATTTGTCGTAAATAACTCGTATAAGAATCTGAAGTAAAGCAGTATTGTATTTACACACCCCTGGCATTGTTAGTGTGCCGTTGATTTAATTTTCAATGAAGTAAAAAGCATGTTTTATAGTATCAAATATTTATTAGAATCTTAGGTATTGAATAGTTATTTTTAACATTTAAAAACACTAGGAGGAGAGAGAAGCAACGGAGTTAGAGGTGGCTCTGCACCGAGCGCGCGCTCTGCTAGGAGAGAAGGAAATACGTCTGAGGCATATAGAGCGCGCGTTGCGACGGCTGGCCGACGCACACCCGCCTCCTTTGATACAGGTCGATGCAAAACTGTGCTTTATGCTGTTAGCATTTCGACCTATTTTTGTTTACGACCTTTTTCTGTTGTAGCTGCAAGATAGTTGTTCTATTTTTGATTGTATGCTTTATGTTGTTTCGTTTAGGCGTTGTTTTCGCTTGTTACTACGTTTTGAACTAATTAGATGTATTTTTTATTATATGTGCTTTGTGTCATTGCATACAATATTCCACTGACCAAACACTTTTACTTTAATCCATTTGTTACTTTATTTATTTGCAATATTAGCAAAGATATCTGCCATGGATATAGAACGTGCGGTGACTTTAAACAACTCGATATGGAAAACTGGACTTTATGCTGTTATTGTTAAGATTAATTTTCTGTCTTTCTTCGGAATTCTGCTAGCTTTTTTCGGAATTTTTTAGCTATCTTCCTTTCTAATAGAGGTTGAAATAGCCTTAAGTGCTTTCATATCTCATTCGTTTTCATTTCCTATTCTAATTGTCTGAAATTAAGCCTTGAACATTCTAGAAGCATTGTGTGTATATTTTAAATACTTACATACAAACAAAGAATAGTATTTATATATAATCGTTCCGTACCTTTAGGAGGGTACAACAAGCGAAGCGTCGTCGGGTAGCGAAGGTGCGGCCGAAGCAGAAGCGGGTGGTGCCGTGCTTCGCTCTCTTCGCGCGCTTCACGCGGACGTCCGCGACATTTGGCGGGCATTGGACGCTCGTAGGCCGCACACTGGTATTATTTTATCTTGTATAGTAATTGCAACATTAACTTATACTAATGTCAATGCGTTAATGCCTTGAATTATAATTATGTCATATAATCTCTTGAATATAAAAATAACATACGAATTAGAAAATAAATAAAACCAATAAATTATATAATAAATTGTGACGGACCCTATGGGACATCGGTGGTGTACCTACATCTTGTGCGAAGGATCGTGAGTTCGATCAACCAAGGACAAATATTTATATGTTAATATGTATTTGTGATGGATTTTTTGCGATTATATTGCAAACGCTTACTGAACCCGACGAGATGGATGAAAACAATATAGTATAGTACTGTATACTATAAAAAGGTCTACAAAAAAAGTCCGCGGTGTTTGTCCATCTATCAGGAATAATCCACAAAAAACATTTTTATCCTTATATCATCCGTGCGAAGCCGGGGCGGGTCTCTAGTAATTAATGTAATATTTTGCATAATCATCATCACATCAGCCATTGACAATCCATTGCTGGACATAGGCTTCCCCAAGAAGGAGGGTATTTTGCCCATAACTGCTGCACTGGGCAAGCGTGTTGGCAATCGCAGAGCGCAGCTTTCGCGACGGGGATGCTGATGCCCATCCCTGTCCTGTGCATTTAAGCTGCACTGTTTTGGATGGATATACCGCCATCTGTCGGTCCTGATACCTTAGTCGCGTCTTACACCACCTGGTACAGGGGGAGGTACTATTCACACCGCGGCTTTTGCATAATAACTGAGCTAATTTGAGTTCTCAAAACAATAGTTCATTTTAAACACGGTATTTTAACGATTATGGTTATTGGAGTTTTGACCTTATTTTAATTTTAATTATGAACTGACTGCAATAAAATGTTATAAAACAATATTTTTTCTCTTTTGCAGCCTCCCCAGAAACAAGCTCTTGTAATGCAGCCACAACATCGCAGACGAGGATGACTCTATCAGCTGTAAGTATTCAATAATATTTTGTAACATTTACGCGGTCACTACTCTTGATAAATCTACTATTAATTTTAGGAAGGTGTTCTGTTGAACGCTTATTTAATAAATCCAAAACGATCACGTTTTTGACGTTTCTAAGTAATTTATTATGAATATATTCTGTGTCATAAAAGGACCAGAAACCATAGGCTGATACTGTACGTGGTCGGAGTTTAATTGCAATCATTAACAAATTAGTCTATGCAAAATTCGACAATGACCAAGCACTGTAAATAAGTCTGTTAAAATTTCGCAACCAATTTCTTCAAATCTAATGCGATTGTGATTCTATCAGGCCCCACAAATTACTGACTCGCCTTCTCTAAGCACAACATTTGTTTAGTTTTCCAATCTTTCCATTGATTTTCACAATCCACACACACACACACACACACACACACTAGCTAGGCTTAGAGCAGTATATCTCACTTTCCGGCGAGTGTGAGATATTCGTTCCCACATGGACTAGTGCGGCTGGAAGATCCACCCTCTTTAAATCCTCCCAAACGACGGCCACTCAATACCCGGTCAAAATAGGAGTCATCTTCAGAATGAAAGAGATGAATAAGCTGTTAATTAGTATAAACCTTTGTTTTGTACTTATAATTAAAAAAAAATAAAAATGTTATACTTTACAACTTTTATAATAACTGCAAATTTCGTTTTGAAAATAAAAAGCGAGACAATTGTAAAGAACTAATTTTATTGAACTTTGACCTTCAATATCTTTAGACGCAGACACGATAGCACTAGTGACTTTTGAGATAACATCTAGAATGACAAAACCTAGGTTTATACCAGTACACAGCTTATTATGTTTCAGTCCAAAGTTGACCCCTTTTTTTCCAAATATGACTGGGCTACAAGTTAAGGTCCGTGTCTTAACGAAGCGATGTACCTTAACGAGTCTGACGGCAATTACTCAAGAGCGATTGAGTAATCGCCTTCGGGCTCGTTCGGATCTCGCAAACTTTGCGAGCGCGTGGAGTGCGGAAAGCGCGCAGGCATAGGGACGCTTATGAATGAGCAGCCAACATGAGGTTCGTCAAGAAGAGACAGATGTGCGTTATTTTTTTAAATTTCGTGTTACTATTGCCTCGCCAGCCGGAGCCTATGGTGCAGGACAACTCGGATGGGGGCGTGGCAGAACGCGCACGCGGTCTTCGCGCTTGGCTCCACACCGCTCCATAGGATTGTTCGTTCACATTTGACAATACTATCGTAAGTCGATCGCTAGCGAGTAGCTAGTTAGTAACCCTACTACTGTTTTCCTAGGTACTGATTATAAGGTGAAACTCGAAGGTTTTGTTCTGTATCATTTGTGAACAGCGGTCGGCAAAGTGGTTAAATTGAACAGGTCATTGAGTAACGTTGAATATTTTATTGCTATTTCGCTTTCCGCTCACGTCTTCTTCCCGTGGACTTTGTACGACTTCCCCGGGATTCTTTAAGGGATTAAATATCTCTTGTGGAAATCTGTTAAGCAAAAAGAAAATACTGTACTTGCACTTGTATGCGCGCGAGAAAATTGGAATATGATTAAACCGAGTTACTCAGCTGAGTAAAACTTGGTACTCGATACTCGGCGCTTCTCTAGTAAATGAGATTTAAATATGTTATTGCCTTCTCTACCCACCTGTTTTGTGTTTTATTTTTGTCGACCGCTGTGTATAATTACGTAAAACTTTGTATGTACGTTAAATAGAAAGTTTTGAATATAGAATGGAAACAGTTATATTGTTAACACGACGTATCGAAGTATTTAAATATAATTAACCTTGACATGGATTTACCTAAATATCTAGTCTATATATCTTCTAGTCAATGAAGAGCACTTTGACGTAGTACTAATAATGTATACACGTACATTATTGCTATACTTGAGCAATCGAGGAAACTTAATCGTGGATCTTATTGTTGTCTGATGACATCACAATGACAGAAACCTCTTTTTAGATGTACGACTGCTGTTACATTATAAAGGTTTATTCCATGTGTATTAATTTAATTACTGCACAGTTCAAATGAATACACACAAGTGAGTGAAAATAATAAGCTTGTTAGATAAAAAATTTTGAATCAGTTGTTTCACTACACAAAACTGTGAGACCTCATAAAAATCAAATAAAACAAAATAATAATACTTATTTTTTATTTTTACAGTTATTTCCATTTAGATTGCATATATTATATCTGTTTTTTTAACCCAATAAATAAGTTTCCATTGCGGTTTAAACAAAAACGTAGAATGAATAAAAAAACACGTCTGACAACACAGTTGATCGATCAGAAAAAGTTATATCATAAGTTTAAACAAAATAGTATTACACGTTATTTGTGCAGCAATTTTCATTAAGATAACATGGATTAGATGTTTTTTTTAATTTCTAGTCAAGTTATAAGTCGCCTTTGCTGTTCGAAAAATCATTACCATTGAGCCTTTAGAATTACATTATTTTACATTGCAGTGCAGGACATTTTTAATTAATGCACCGTTTGTTTTTTTAATGCATAATTGTCAATTTCAGATTTTGAAATGTTTCCATTCAGTAAATTGTCTAATGAAATAACTGAACGATTTCAGAATATCTCTGTTATGAAAACGACTTTTTATTAATATAATGTAAACAAAAAATTCAATGTTAGGGCCTATTCATAAATTGCGTGATACCTAAGAGGAGGCTAGAGGGAGCTGCGAAATTTCATAGGGTGGGGGGAGGTCAACTAATCATGGGATCGCTTCACTTGCATCCCACAAAATAATAAAATTTGTGTGACGTAATTCTTGGATGTCACGTACTAGAACATCTAGAATTAATGGTATAAAAATTTAAGTAAAATTTATTTAAACATGTTTTTTTATGTATCTTTATTAGTTAAATTTAATCAAAAGAGCTAAAGTCGTTACGCACAAATTTACCAACATATACTTTAATCCGAATTATATTATGTAAATTCTTTATTTATTTATACTTTTCGCATTGTTTCAATTAAAAATGTTATTTATTTTTCCTTGTTGAACTATATTTACTCTATTTTAAATATCTTAATAAAAATAATAATATCTGTGCTTATGAAAAAAAACGCGGTCAATTAGAGAAAATCTTTAAAACTAAATGTCTATGGACGTTAATTTGTTAACGTCTTATCCAAACGAATTGATTGGACGGTTCTGTTGCATAATGTTTGCAATGAAACAGTACGCGAAATTTGACTTTATGTTGAAAGCAAAAGAGTTTATTATTAAAGCTTGAGGCTTATTTAGAATTCCACGGAATAACACAGGTAGGCGTGTACATCCCGTCGCGTTTTTCTTAGTGTGCGTGACAAAATTCGGATGATAGACAATTCAGCCAATTCTCAGTACCTGTTTAATGTCATCTGATAAATGATTTTTATACTATAGGTACCATTATGAAGAGGCGTAGTGTGTTCGTTAAAATAGCGAGACAAGATTTGGCTAACAGATAGAAGGAAGACATGAAGAATTTTCAGGTTAGAGATTTGATTTGTAAGAAAATAATAGCAGTGTTGATGGTAGTTCGAAGTTGGTAATAAATAGAAGATATATTCTAATGCTGCACCCCCTTCCGGAGTATTCGAATAAAAAGAAACATTTAATTAACGAGTGTTTAAACCACGATGATATACGTCGCGTCTTTCTTAGATTTCCTACACGGCTAATGCGATCAATTGAATGCTCACTCACCTATATATACGAAAGTTGAATAAGGAAACAGATTCATAAATCTTTTATTACAAATGTTTAAAGAGAGCGTGATCCTTATTTTATTATTAAGTTTGAAATTTGGATTCGTGAATAAATCTTACTATAAACACCTATTTCACCTCTTACTATCAGGACGACATGCATTGGTATTTACCTTTAAAATGCAAAAATAGAGCTACACATGCCAGTATTTCATTTGCCATAATGTCATCTGTTATAATGGGCAACAGAGATTATATTTTTTTTCATAATTTCATATGTCACATTAATTTTTTACTATTACTTTACATGTTAAAAACTTTGTTTCCCTTAAAGTCAATTTCAATAACATAATTTTTTTATTGATCGATTTGTTCTGTGATGTTGAAAATGTGTTTTTGGGATGTTCAGTTTAATATTTTACTTGATTCTCAGGCAAAAAGACGAGGTTTTTGTAAAATACACATTCATAAGAGTAAGGCAGCTCGATGTTTGTAGATGTGTTCATGTAGCGTTTAATCAATAAAAAAAATGTGCATCAAATAACAAATCACATGGCGTTGCGTTCGGTTGGCCCGCTTTCTTTGTATATCACGCTGGTGGCAACCATATGGTATATACATTTAGTTTATGTATATACAGTTATCACATACACTATTTCAAGCCTAAAACCTATTTCCATCTCTTAAAAGAACCTTATACTTTTTTCTTTTGGTAAAACCTCTATGCGACCTCTATAACCCTGTTGTGTTAAAAAGAATAAATTTAGTAGCAAATTGCACCTTTAAGAGCGTTTCGTACTTTTGGCGTGTCACTAATCAAATGATCGCATTATATTGTTTTCTCTTTCCACGTTTATATCATAGTGATCGAATTAGTTTGACTGTGATGCGGCTACTGTCGCTGTTTATAGTGTCTTTTATACATATTCAATGTTTGTTTAATCTTTGTATTGACATCTAGTCAATGTCGCGTTGTCACTGGCCAGGTTGCTAGGTGTACTTGCAGGAGAACTAGATTGGTGTTTCGATTCAGATGCAGTTTGAAAATATTCGTTGTGTTTAATAAGTTGTATGTGTATTAAGTGAAAATCAAGATTTTTTTTTCAATTAGGCCTAACAACAACAAACAATCATCAAGTTAAAAATAACAATCATGCTACTGACTGGACGATGCTACAATGCGCTGACATATGTCAATGTATTCATAGGTAAAGGACAGGTAGAGGCACCCTCGGGGGATCGCCGTCGATCCCGCGAACCTTGCGGGTGCGACCGTAGCTAAACGCGCGGTAAATGAAAAGCCCCGCCCTCATTTTGAATTGACGTCTAAGTAGTCCAGCAATAGGTTCGTCCGAAAAGCTAATACAAACACGCTTGCCTATCGTGGCACCTATAGGCCAAAAACCTCCATCCAAAAGGCTGTTATGATGAAATGTTCGAGGTTACAACAGAATTTCTAAAGATATTTAATTACTATTCGAACTTATCTTAATATTTTAATTTGTTTCTAGTTTTAAAATGATGACGATAGAGGTTCTAAAGCAATTTTTCTTTTGTTTTTTTTACTATGCAGACATCATCTCGGCTGTCATTTTGAAATTGTAAGCCAATATTAAGTCATTTATTTCAGGGTCTTATAGGCCTGTGGATGATTTTAAACGATATAGGATAGGAAATATCCATTAGTGAATTGAAAAAGATGTTAATTGGTCAGCGACGACGCGACAACACTTGCCTTGCTTTAATCTTAGTGTAAAACATAGAAATAAGACGTTCAAATTTTATGTTGTGATAGTAAATTAGGTGATAGTAAAAGACCAGGTGGCAAGTTTCGGTATTGTTGAAACATTCGGCTAGTGTATGTATACACCAAATTATTAATAAATTGTCTTTGGAATTGATAGTTGGTGCGCGCGGTCTTTTATCTATGGATATATCTAATACATTCCATTATAAACATTTGGTGATGTATCTTAGCCAAATAAAAATTGTAGATGTTTAGGAACGTTCTAGTCAAAATCACTAATAGTGATAGTGTATTAGACTTGGGATATATTCAAATGGCAGTTAATATTTGTAATACAATTTTAAGGAAATTTTGCTCACCCTATACCTGTTGACTGTGAATCTATCGCTATATTTGAAATACATGTATGTTAGTAGGTATATATTATACGGATAATCTATAAAAGAAACCTAATATTTTGTCCTTAACTGTACAAAAACACTCTGAAGCCAAAACAAATGTGTTAATCTATGTATTTTAAATATATATTTTCACTTGTTACTCGTTCGTCATTCATATTTCACTTGACAAATTATCTGATCTCTATTATCTCATCTCTATATTTTAGACAATAAAGTCGATAATTATACGTCTTTTATATTATATAGGTACATATAAATTTAACGTAAAGTGTGAATTTTGGTAAGTTCCATGTCCAGCACAAAATTGTCTTATTTATTGGTGTTCCAATTATATTTACATAGTATTTAGATATATGTGTGTATTTTTTCTTGGCCTTTATTGTATTAAGAAGGTATTGTAAGGGATATACGCAAATTAATTCTTGGTTGTGGCAACACTGAAAGTTATTGGACAGGCTTTTGGAAGGATCTGAGAATTTAATAACACTTAAAAAATAGATTAGTACTACAATTTGCGTATATCTGAATCGCTAGGGGCAGACTGAATTGCTGAAAAGGGTTTTCGTTCAACGAATTCATTGATATTTATATGTGTACTTGATATAACAACAGGTTGAGAAAGATGTCCCTACTCTGTAGTGATATCTTTGTTAAGTAGTATAGACTTGTTCAATTTTATTGCTACTTTTCTCAAGGTTTATTACACATAGAAAGCATGGCCATCACCAGCCTACCAGTGTGCGACTTAATGCGCCAGCTTCTCCCCACTAGATCAACTGCAGTAAGGGGCATCGCACTCGCTGGCCAGTGCAAGCAAACCATACTTTCGTAGGACATAGTACGCCTCTGGGTGCGCCAACTTTGCCCCAAT
>JACJUM010002929.1:3729958-3783887 GCA_020976665.1 Heortia vitessoides
TCTGGGTGCGCCAACTTTGCCCCTATAAATAATATAAACTGCAGTGAGAGAAATCCCACTCACTGTTAAGTGCGTGTAGTTCTTACTTTCGTAGGACATAGTACGCCTTGGCGTATTCCATCCCCTTGAAGCGACCCGAAGGTTACTCAAGAACCTCAAGAAGCATCCTTGTGTGATTGCTGTCAGTATCATTAAAACCTTGCGACCCTTGAAGGAGCTTGAATATGCTCCTAGTGCTTCTAGTGTCGCTAATTAACGAGTAGCTGCGCCCTTTTCTTCTGGAACCGCTGGGGTTGGCTTTTTCTGCCTACAGTTTTCTACAAATTTTAATTAATTTTGAACTAGATGTTCAAGTAGTAAAGTATACTATCAACTGGAAGCTTTCAACAAGTCTGAATAAGACATTCATTAAATGTTAATATGTCAAAATAAATAATTCGAATGAATGTCATAAAACTACTTGGATATTATCTGTATTTTATATAATATATTGATAATTTATAGTATTTATATTAATGAATTCGTTGACACGACGTGTGAAGGCACTGTGATAATAATATTATTAGAGATCATGTTTCGACCTCATCTCATTGATGTAAATCATCCTCGAATTTGTTGACGGGCCTAATCTCCTTTTGATTGTCATAAAACGTTGAAAAACATGAAATGATTCATAATCAAATTTCATATTCTCATAACTGTTACCTTCTATCAAATGTTGTCTATAGATTCTATCATTGAAACTATTTTATACTCGTGAAAAAAGTAAAATAATTTTAATTTAAAATTTAATGTTTAAATAAAAATAATACGAAACAGATGTTGCCTTCCATGAGGTGGCTCGAAGGTATTAAAATTATATTTACATGGATATGTATGTCTTCAAAATATTATGGGCAATCAAAAGGAGAGATTTAATTGTATATTAATACCAGATCTTGTATTTACTTAATTGTATGATAGACATTTTTATTTATTAATATTCGAAGTTGTCACTATTTACATAGTACTGTCATAATTATGTATAAACTATGGAAACATTTTATAATCTTCATTTGTGTCATACTAAACAAAAATGGTTGGTTTTTTGTTACACCATATGATTTTTTTACTACATTCAGTTCAGTCTTTCTCAATTGAGATACAATTGCCTGTGGTATGGAGAATTAATAGAGAAAATTTAGCGGGCGGTTAAAGTATATTTTATGTTGGCAAAAGTTAGATAACCTAAGAATACTCATTTGTTTTCCCCATTACGATGCCTCGAGGAACCCTGTGGAGGCTCGACGTTTTCAATGGTAATCTCGCAGGGCGGATGAGAAATACTCAGGAATAGGGTCGCTCGTTAATGAGCGTCCTCGTAGATTTTTCGCTTGTATTAAAGACAGATCAGCGTAGGTTCAACAGAATATATTTTAGCTGTCGTAATGTGCGCAATAATGTTTAATATCCGGTCCGAAAAATTATGGTATATATTTTATGACAGTAGACTAATTTTGTTGTAGCGTGACACAAACCATCTTGATATATTACGTCCACATATTATTTAAAAAAAATTATCACCTTTGGATTAAGACGATGCATTTATTAATATTATTCATTATAAAGAATTAAATAGCACATAGTGAAAACGGTTCCATTGAATTTGTGTAAGTTTTTGATGTTTAAGATTTAATGCATTTACGATCTTATTTGTTACCTATAGGTAAAAAAAAAACACTTAAAATGTCGTAATCTACTTACTATATTAAACAATAATCAAATAAAACAAGCCACATGTGAGTTTTAATGTAATAAGTCATTAGGCTGCATTTACACTTGCCAACATTATTATATTTTTAATTCAGATAAAATAGTACCCGTAGATAACGGTATGACAATTTAAAATGACATTAATTAATATAAAAGAACTCAGATTTAAAAAGGTAATAAGAGTTTCAACCTTATTGCAATGCATTACAGTATAATTTAACTGCTTGTGCATTCAATTGGATTCTGTCCTTCACTTCAATTGGCGGTGACAGTGAGATCACAATAACAATATTTAATTGGAAGCAGTGTAAATGCAGCTTTAACAATTCCCCTTCACCAATAAACAGTGTTTTAGTTTAAGAGTATTTATGTTTGGTCCCATTCTTTCACATTCAAAATGTAATTGAAACTGCACGAATAAAACATTTAAATTGTGTCAAACTGATCCACTGTTTAATAGGAAGGAGAGATAGTCGTTTACAACGATAAATACAATGTTCTGCCGAAATAAAAACAACAACAAACTTGAACTTTCAATTAAGTAACCTTTCATTAAGTTTTCAGTGAGGTCATCAGATGAGCAACGTCATGATGGTAAGTATCAACGGCCCTGTAACAAAAAATAATGATATAGCGAATATGTGATGTAGTCCTGCATATTTATTTATATATGTATGTGCTTGTTTTTTTATTATCACAGGTTGAAAAATAAGCATACATTCCGCGTGATAGTAAGCGTCACTGCAGCCTGTAGACGCTCGTAATATCACCAGGATATCAGTAACGCGTTGTCAACCTTATGACTTGAAGATAATATGTAACTGCCCAGTAATTTTTTATGTCGCAACACTTTTTGGCGGTAAAGTAGGCGAGAGTGAAGTACCAATGCAGACGACCTTTGTATGAGGTCTAGTTCCTGTGAAAGTGCGAGTCTTCTGGGCTCTCTAATGGTGATAGAGTTTCTTTAGAATATGTAAATGATTAAATAGACACTAAAAGTTTACGGTTTCTAATATTAATTATTAAATCGTTGTTGAAAATGAAATGACTATTGTTATAATGTCAAGACCCTAGTTATCAACTATATGAAGTCCACTGTTGAACATGCGCCCAAACTAGCCTTTTACCCATAATTGGCGCGCTGGGCAAGCGTGGTGACAATTGCAGAGCGTAGCTTCGCGATGGGAATGTGGGCGAGGATGGGCAGCAGCATTTCCATCGCGAAGCTACGCTCTGTGATTGTCACCACGCTTGTCCAGCGCGGCAATTATGTGCAAGTTCCCCCTTTAGGGAGGGCAGTGAGGGTTTTACAGCTTTTAAAAACGACCTTAAGAAGAAGTCTACCTTAGTTTTATTTTTATAAATATTTCGCCGAAGCAAACAAAAAATATAAAACAAAATATCATCAATGTTATGTAGGTTCCCATTTTGTTTCCTTGAAGGTCCAACCATCGCCTGTTAATGAAATAATACAATTACCCATGAAAGGTATTCCTCTGTTTGCACTACTGTAAAGGCCTGATTCGCCCTTCAATAGTTCTGTTCCTTTGGCCACTTCGGGGATGCATTTCACATTGCTCAGGTCTGACGACTGAGGAGTAAATGTAGACCAAGATGTATATAGCTTCGTCGTGGAGTTCCACACCGACTGGACATGGAAATCATGTGGCACCTGGAAATATCGACGCATTAATACGTGATTAAGAAATTATACAAATGTCCCTCTGAGATATTGCGTATATTTAAGGTATTCATGGAGAATTAAGTAAGTAAAGTACATCCTAACCATATAACTGCTGGTTTATTCGCTGGGCCGGTCAGTTCTATTCCTACACAACACGAAAAAAAATTATTTTGGGTTTTCATTGTAATTACGAAGGAAAGCCTGAATATACTGTTTGTAAAACTTTACTATGCACTGATGATAATATGTTAATCTGAAACGAGAGTCAACTCAAAAAGTCAGTCAGTCAATTAGTCAACTTCGGAAGACTATCTTTAGAGACCACCACTCGGTTAAATGCAGGCTAGCCTGTTTATTCTGAAAGTTAAACGTTAAAGTAAAACTATTCGTATTTGTCAAACTCTGCCATTTCTTACCATAAAGTCGTTAACCGTCCACACGAAGCTTGGTGGAGGTAGACCCGTTGAAGTACAGTTGAGGGAGATAGGACCTGACTCAGGTTTGATGGCTTGCATCACAGCTGGGCTTGGAGGCACTAAAATAATTCAGGTTAAAAGGCACCCGCATTAGAGATATCAGCTTTCTCGAGTAAAGAGTGCAAGAGCTTTGCTTACGATAGAAGTAACAGCCTCGGAATGAAATACTATCTAAAACAACTACATTAAATATGTTTTATGCAATTAAATGTGTAGTGAAAAAGTCAATATGGACCCAACGCTACAGTCTTCAGTTTAAGAGGCGACTGCGGTACCATAACCGACAGATGGTGGTATATCTATCCAAAAAGCATAGCACAAATGAAACGGCAAGAATTGCTGCTTATCCCCATTAGATTTCCGTGAAGCTATGCTCTACGAGTGCCACTACGCCTGCCTAGCATGGTAGGTAATAATAAAATACCTAATAATAGGCAAAATCCATCTTATTTGTGGATGATCGGATGCTATGATGATTATGGTAAGAATGTCACTCGTACGAATAAACATTATTATTAGGTTTTTAAAGTCATACGAATATAGATAATGCTGATTCCGTACCATATGTACGAGTATAAGAAATCATATGACACACAAATTAATATTTGACACTAGCCAATCCAGTTTTTTTTATTCACTTACCAAGTGCTTTGACCAAGACTTCCTTTTCAGCTATCCTGAAGTACGGCCTCTCTCCGGACACCTCACAACCAAAGGTAAAGTCTCTTCTAGGTTCCACCAAGGGCGACACAGTGAGTACGCATTTTCCCTTTATCCCATTTTCTACTGCCTCTATACATTCCACAACCAGCACGTTCTCTGCGAGATGCCACTTGTCTGTTTTTCCATTTTCTGAGTCTTTTAACTGCAAAATAATTTACTGCTGTTCATTTGTAGTGACCAATCTATAGATATAATAAATACATTATCAGAATTTTGTGTGTAGTCTTTAGTAATTGTTTGTATAAAGTACTGAATGTGAAAGAAAAAAGCAAGAAGAATTTAACCCTAGAAAAATTATGTACCATGAGTCACCTTCACAGGATTTAATAAAATGTGAAAGTTGAGATGAACTCCTGAGTACATCTATTGATTGAGTTTAATTTGCCTTACTGTTTGTGTTCTATTTTATTCTTTTATATCATTTTTGCCGTGGAGTACTGACAGAGCAGAATAGTATCACCCTTTGTACGAGATAAGAGGCGACTAAGGTGCCGGAACCGACTGATGGCCATATCCATCCGAAACAATGTAGCTTAAATGCACAGGGCGGGAATAGACTGCAGCATTCCCGTTGTAAAGTTACACGGCAATTTTTTTTTATACCAGGTCGACAAACAAGCATTCAGTCCGCATGACTTAGGCCTATAGATGCATGTAATATCACTAACGCGTTACCAACCTTGTGAATTGAAGATATTATGACACATTACCCGGTAATTTTAGTCTTCTCACCCTTCAAACCGGAACACAATAATACAAACACTGTTGTTTGGCGGTACAAATGGTAAAAGTGAGGTCTCGTGTTAAATATCTATTTTTGTTTAGAGCCTTTAACATTGGCTCTGGCTTTCAAAACAGCCGTCTTCAAGAAAAAGGGCAGTAAAAATAGCTTTAGTGAGCCGAAGTTGGAAATATATTCATACCTTAGATGGTTTTAAATTTTGAAGTATAAAATGGCGTTACCATTGCTCACACTTCGTTGGGTTTTTTCACTTTCCAGTAAATAGGAGCTTTTTATGAACGCATTCTCATTTCTTTCTGACGATAAATGTGTTTCTGAATGATGGCGATTGTCTTATATCTAAACCGTAAATTCTGGTTAATTTGAACCTAAGGGGTAACTTTGACCACATATTTTGTAAACCTACAATAAAGAGTAAATTTTTCGATAGTATTGAATTATACACAAGTATACAACACTTCACATTGTTAATATAAAAGGTAGAATTTTTTTAGGAATAAATACCTTTTAAATAAGTGCCCACAAACAATTATTTATAATTTTTCCAGACGGTCAGTAACCAGTGAGGTATTATATCAGCTTTTATTTTCAAACAAAACAAAGGTTTTCTAAGTTGACATGTAGGTCTTGATGTGTGCATGAAATATATTTAAGTAGACTTCGGACAATTAGTCCGTCGTACATTTACGAAATCAATATTGGAGATGGTAAGTGCAATTTATTATATGGCCAATGTCATACAATATTCAGTTAATTAATTAAACGCAATATGCAACGTTGTTCGCTCCATCCGCTCTTAACCGACCGGAAGGTCAAACTGTTTTACGTTTTTATTACGGTAGTTTTTAAATGCTTTGCATGTTTACGGGAGCGTTTAACCTACATACATTATTGAGGGCGGATTAATTGCTTTATAGCCAGGAAAGGGCATTATGGTAGTCATCGGGATAGATCTGGCTCCGGTACATGCATTTTGTACTACCTAAATATTCATAAAATTTGACACATGACTAATGGTAAACTTCTTTACCATTGTCGTAGCGAACGAACATAATTATATAAAACTCACTTCACTATATAGTTAAAAGAAAGTCGCTTTCACTGACAGTCTATCCCTATATAGTACCTATGCTTACATATTTAAATATTTAATACTACACAACGGACTTTAACCAGGTTTTTAATAGTTTCATTAGCCAGTGATTCTAAAAGAAGATGCATGATATAGTGGAAAAACACTAATATTTTACGAGCTTTCCAATGAAATGTATTGAAATAAATACTTTTTGCGCTTAAATTGCAAACGCTGGCTGAACCTGAAGAAATAGATCAAAATAATGTACATCATAAAAAGGTCTACAAAACAGTCCGAGGTGGTATAAGTACATACACAATTGCACCCGTGCGAAGCCAGAATGGGTCGCTAGTTTACTTATAACGAAACTACTCTTTTAATGACTATTTTGCGGAAACTTATCACCTTGATAACGGAAACGTTGAACAAATAAATCGAATTCTAAAGCCGTTAAAAGAGTAGTTTTCTTCTAAGTAGCGGACGCATAAATGTTAGAAAAAGTTACTTCTGCTTTATTGTGTTTTTATTATTTTTAGTGGGAGGCGCTTTCTCCCTTTATTTTGTTGCACCTATCGAAAACAGAAGTGCGAGTTAAGGTATAGTGGCCTCTTTTGTCACAGGTGCTTAATTTTTAATCATTGCGTAGTATATTGGTTCAATAAGGAGTTACTTAAATTAATTAAATTTAATGATATTGTAGCTTTAATACAGATTTCTAAGGCTGAATCTCACACACATGCATATACATCACATGATCTCTAGGTACGAGTATAGTATAAGTCTTGAGCCTCAAGAAAAAATAACTTGTAAACTTTTCGAACGTTTAAACCGCAATGTAGCAATGTTGGTACTTCTGTTACGCGCCAGAAATATAAAGGTGAGAATAAGATGCAGCTGAAATAAAATTCTATAACAGGATTGCCTCAGAAAATGCCTGGTTGCCTTACCTCAGGTCTGAATATCATGAATTGTTGTTTGTTCTTGAAAAGCTTCACGGATTGTAATGAGTCATTCATGTAGAGAGACCAAGTACATGTCAACTGCCAACCGATGTTGGGCTTCCATTCCTCTATAATCTCCACACTCGTAGCCCTCACCATTGCTGTGAAATAAGTAATTTCCTTAACATTATTGCACTTCGCACCAAAAAATTTTTTAAACGACGATACGAACTAAATGAACGCGTAAATGTTCCATTAAATGTTCAGTTGTATAGTTCGCCCGCCCAAGATGTCGTAAGAGGTGACACCTGAAACAGCTTAATTGAAACAGGCAGAGGCTTTGCGATTGCCGCAACGCCTCCCCAGAGCGGCAAATATGGATATTCCTCCTTTTTCGGATAGGCTTATGTCCTGCAGTGAACATTTTTCGACTTTTAATAGAAAACAAGCATTTAAGGTACCTCATACTATAGGAAATACCTATCAGCTCTTGGGGTGCTGATAAACCCTGGATATTTCTGTCCTGGTGGTCCAAAATTAGTATTTGATAACACAGGTCATATTAAAAATTACCAAAACATGTTCTGATCTGAATTGTTGTCCTATTGTAATTAGGTATGTCATTTACCACCAATAAGACGAGATATTAAGACGTAATACTGCAATGCGATGTAATACAAAAATGCACATTTTTGTGTAATTAGGTAACGGTCAATATCCCCAACCTTTTTTTTCAATTATCAACCATACGCATCCTGGCCCCTGTTAAAATGAATTCGCTAAGTAAATATAGCTCATTCCACATAAGTGGATAAAACAATTAATTATGCTAATGGGCTCACATTTTCTGGCGAAACGTTCGTTGATCACGCATGCCGGTTAAGTATTTAATGCAAAACATGTTCATAATGCAATAAAGAGATAAAATTATGGCTGATATGGCTTTAGATGTTGGTTTGACAAATGTATTAGGGTGTAATTTTGAGAGAAATGAGTTCTAATTTTAACGTTTGTTTTCATTTGAATTGTGTATCTGGTGAAGCGGTTTATGTACGAGCGTTTGAGTACACTCGGTCAGGCTTTTTTGATATGAGTGGGTTATTGGAGCTTGTTTCAGTAAAAGCAAGCATTACATTGCATTGCTAGGTGCTATATATTGACGGTATTTATTTCAATACAAACTACAGAACTAAAGAAGCAATTAATACGAGTAGTAAAAAGATTATTGTCTTGATAAGTAAAAAGCTGCTAATTACATGTGCTTACATTAAAATCACTTTTTAGGTTTTCTAGTGGATATAGTATAATATAGTACGATTTAGCCTGTAATTCACATAATATTCCTAACATTTAGACTACCTATAGTAAACTTTGATAATATGTTTTTGCGTTTAATGCCAAGAACATCAAATATCAAGTTAATATCTCAGGTTAGTTAAGACTCTGGGCTCGGCGGTTCAAAGATCGAATCGATCGAAAGCGAATCATTGTCAATGCCAACATTGCTGATGGTATTGACAATGATTCGCACATCAATATTATAATCGATTCTTCATTTTATACATTATAACTGACTTTCCATAGATTAAAAAATAATAAAAACCTGTATAATGTACATTTAAGTTCCTTATAAAATAAAAATATTTATTAATACAAATAAAACTAATAATTTAATAATTCGGTTTAAAACGTCAGAAACACAAAATTATTGATTAGCAAAGTCAGATGTAAAATACAGATTACCAAGTTTATGACAGATACAGGAAACGTAAAATATGAGTTGATCTAACCATAACATTCTAGACTTGTTGTTATTGTTTCTGTAGAATTATTTATAGTATTTGTTGATATATACTATTATTTAACCTTTTGAACATATATAAATCAATAAATATGTCACTGTCATTACAAAAACTGTCGTTACACGAATGTGCCGTAACACGTAACATATTTAAAGTCCTCAAGTCTGAGGATAGACTGTTTTTATACTGGATTGCGTAGTTATGAGTATAAAGAGTGTCAAGACAAATCAGTTCACTTCTCAGGAATGGTTCGATTCACGAGGCCTACAGCTATTTTAAGCCACGGTACGCTTTTAGTACGGTATATTTTTCTCATACTCTGGAGTTGACATTACCGAAACTTACACTGCTTCTGAGGAATTTAAGTACTACCATGATCAATCCGATTGTAAAATGAACTCTCTGCTGTATTCTTTTGTAGCTGTGTATATCTCTTCTTATATGACATTTTTTATGAAAGAAATTGTTAGGTTCTTTTAAGTTTACCATTCACGATTCGAACGTTATTGACTTTACCAGTTTTGTGGTATCAACATTTCTACATAATATATTTTTTATACTTTTATTACTATTATAGTGAAAATTTTATATGCTCAATATAATCCTTAACATTCCTGTTTCGTGAATTAGACATTACAATTTAGGTTGATGAAACAAATTTCATCTTATTACGTGTATTAATCCAAATGAACGGAAGCGTCTTTAGAGAGATACAGTCCCGTCGTTTTTATATTATTTAAATTACCAAACGTCGAGTTAAGGCGCCGACGTATTTCATAACGTATAGTGTTGGTGGACCACTTCATGTAGATCACTGGATTATATGAGGGATCTGTTTACACGGTAATAATGCGGGGTTAATAGTGCAAGTGTCTAACGACGCTCGAACGCATGGTGCGGGAGCTTTTTCATTAACATTATTTGCTTGAGCAATGTCATTGACCTATATGAGTAGCACAAAATTCGTGTTTGAGCTATTCGTCATTTGCAGGTTGAGAGATTATACAGCACTTTTAAATTAAATCAAATAATATTATACAAAACTTTTGTTGTCAGTTCATCTATGAGAGTTGGTAAGAATGACCAGTTCTGGATTTCAGATTAAAACAATTTACAATAAGTTTTTTGTACGAAATTTAATTTTCGGAGATTCGATATTAGAGTAGATTAGCAAATAAAGAGCGGTCTTGAAAAGGGGTTTTTTTATTCATCCTATTTTGATCTAGGTAGGGGAAGATTTTTTTGACCTGGAGTCCTATTTAAAAGACCAAACCGCTACCGGATAGAGTAATTTGTGCGCGGATTTTGATAAAAGCTGAGCGGTATACCGCACTAAGCCGTACAAAGTGCTCTACCGACAGAAAGAGGCCTTCTTTAGAAATCACTGCCTCTGACCTGCCAGTCCTTATGATTGGCCTCTTTCGTATAATACGCGTATTTGATAATAGTTAAAACTAATTTCACTATTGTATTCTTCAATTATTTTGAAGTACGCACTACGCGTAGAATCTTACTACTACTTCAATGGTGACATTCGGCAAAAGAGTTCAGAATATGTGGTTTTAAAATATTATTTATAATTGTTCGCAAAAATAGTTTCAAATATGTAGCTTATAAAAGGATTTATAATTGTTGCTTGGCCAATAAAACCATTTTAAAAAGTGTGGGTTAGCTCATTATACATGTGCGTGAGATGTAACAATTAATTACCTTCATTGAGACACAGCCAGTGAAGAACTGTTTTGCGTACTTTTATACTGCATCATTGTTATTTGTTTTTGACAAATTTAGAGAATAACTGTATTTAAGTATTCCTTGTAGTGAATTAGTATTTCTACCCTCTTCTATCTCAGTGTTGTGTAAATTATTTAGGAAAATGTGTTTCGCGCTCTCACAAATCGACCCGCCTAACATCAGTATTTGCATTTATAAGGTTTCGTTATGAAGAGTGAAAGCGGCAGTGTAATTACTTACCCAGCAAAAGAAAAACAGTAATAGAAAATCATACCATCGAGTTATAAGGGCGATGCGCTAGTAATGTCCATAGCCAGTCAGAAAGTCTATAAAATACAGTAACGTTTACTGTGGGAAACATGGCCACCTGAACCTAAATCGATCCTCAGAGACGCGCTCGGGTGATTGACATCGATCCCGCTCAGATCCCGTGAACCCTGCAGGGGTGACCGCACCGCGGGGTGCGCAGGCGCAATCGTGCATAGGGTTGCTTATAAATTAGTGATTTTCTCCCCTTGTCCGGTGGCGCTGAAATCGACGCCTGAGTAGTCCAGTATTAAGTTGCTATACTCACTGTAAGACAGAAAATTACACACAGTAGTATAACTGTGTGTACAATGAGGATGTGACACAAGTCACATACCGAGCACGTCGGCGTTAGCACCAACCAATATACTGCTGAATGTCCCACGAAGGAGACAGTTTGTAGTGAATAAATTACAAAAAATATATAAACGTGTTCTGTGTTATTAAGTGGTTTTTAATTGACACGAAAACAGGGCTAAATACAATCCACTTCCAACACTAAATAAATTTTGTTTCTAACAAAAATCTCATTAAATTGACAACGGTTCTCTTTCATAATGTTCCACAGTGAAAAAATAAACAATTTATAAACAAATTGAATTAAACAGAATTAATTTACGGACATTTTTTTTAGTCTCCAAGTTTCCCGTACGCGTTCGTCCTTAACAATTCCCATTACACACCGGCGTTTCAACTTATAAAGCTTGAGAGCGTTCAAAAAAATGTCCCCCTCTTACTCTGTACGAGCCTCCTAAGACTAAGGCTGGCTTAATTTGCTCAATTGACCGTCTCGCGCTCCTTAATGCTTTAATGCAGCGTATTTAGGGCACTTAGATGACTGTTTATACGAACACGCGGAAATATTGCTATAGATACAACATAACGAGTCACGGTAGGATGTGAGTGATCTTGTACTTATTTGGGCGTATTTTTGCTCGTTCCGTCCGGATCCGTTTCGGATATATTTAATGATGTTAATGTATATATGGGTTTATTCACGTATAAAATAATTTCGCATTAGTAAACGGATGCTGTCAGGCTCGAAATCATTTCACTGAGAGCACAACAAATATTTGTATTATATTGATCGCGGCGTGACTCGTGAACTGCTGTACCGGTATCGCTAATTTATTTTGTAGTGTTTGTTGTTATCAGTATTAAAGTTGCTACTATAAGTATACAATAAAATATATATTTAATACTAGCTGTGCCTGCGACTTCGTCCGCGTGGAATAGTTTTATGGGGTACCATACCATACCTTTGAATGTCATGTTTATTTATATCGAATCATAACCTAAAAAAAGTTTCAAGTTTCTAGCTCTAAAAATAGCGATACTTCCATACAACTTTTCATCTCCGCTTTCGATCCCATACAACCCTTATTTCAAATTAAAAAATAGCCTATGTCCTTTCTCAAGGTCTAAAGATTGTCTATGCCAAATTTCATCAAAATAGGTTGGGAGTTTTAAGCGGAAAAGCTTAACAGACAGAGAGACAAACAGAGTTACTTTCGCATTTATTTCGTCATAAAGTTACGTTCTGTGATTGTCGCCACGCCAGCCCAGCGCAGGCAATTCCTCCTTGAGCTCTATATCTAGCAATGGACCTCCAAAAGTTGTAGGTTGACGGAATCTTTGTTATTGTACTCAAAGTAAACATAGCTTGTTTGTGGAAAACGCTGTGATTTATTATCGCATAGATCAATAATAGAAGTGCCGTATCAAAACTTTATAAACATGTTTTGTATAAAACCGGTCTTCAAATCAAAAAAATTTTTCTGTGACTTGAAGATATTATGTCTCCATTAACCAGTAAACACAGCCATGCGAACACTGCTATTTGGAGGTAAAAATAGGTACCAATGCAGCCGAACCAATGTATGAAGTCTACCTCATGTAAAATAGATATTAAATACTACTATTTATTAATATTTATTATTGTTTATCGCAAACCTACATGTAAAGATTGAATTATAAAAAGCTGATAGTAGAAATACTCTAGCAGCGGTATGTCTTAATAATCATTTTACTGCCGCCTATTTATTATTCCGAGTCACATAACTGATGTAAGAACGCTTAATGCCCTCTATCAAGAAGCTAGCAGTCATGTCTCCAGGATAATTGATTTTAATTGGTTATTATTACAGCGAGCGCCTGTGCGCTTTCTTATGAGAAAACATACGTATGGCACGAATGTCTTCTTTGTTTGTTTATGGCATCGCCTCACCGTGTTATTTTTTAAATTAGTACGTCTTGGTGGCCATAGACTGTATGTAATCAGCAATTGTAGTAAATATTTATTTTGAAAATACATGTGTCATAAACTTTATTTCTCCAAAAATAATGCAATAGGTAAGAAAAGATAAAATGTTTAACCATTGTAAATTACAATATTCTACTTTCTCACATACCTCAGTCAGATCATTGGAGCGGTAATCCACGGGTCGTGGTTTTGATTTCACTTGAGCTTCCTCAGACTGTTTGAAAATTTTTGGTTAATTATATCAAAATGTCGCAATTAATTTTGATTTTGATATGTTATCGAATGACCTTGATTAGAGAAATCATTATTCGGTCAGCATGAATACATTTCTATATTGCTATCAGTTTCTAAATTGAATATATATTTTTCATTTCTAAAAATGCAAGGTTTCTGTTCGATGCTTCGTAATGCCTGTGCTGTTTTGATATGTATTGCGAAGAATTATTGTTTGACAGTTACAATACTAAATGATTTCAAATCATAAGTTGCTGTAAAATAGAATTATAAAATGGTATTATTGTTTCTATTTCATGAAATACTTTTGATAGACATATTGAATCCAAATATTTTAGATTATTTATGTTTTACTAAATAATTAAAATGAAATCATATTAAAGATTAGCTGTCGTTATTTTTCTTCTATATTTTGCTGTGAAAAAAAAATACAATTTAATAATATATTGATATACTTTATCCGATTAAAGTATAATGATAAAGAAAACAAATATTTTAATGACATAAATATTAGCACGTTGATTATACGGTCTTCAATATACACGGAAACATGTATTACGAGAAAAACATAAGTCGATCTTTTGCAACAATAACGGTACCACATTTGAGTTTTGCAATAATAAATAATATTCTACATTTTGCTTGTTATTGTGAGGATTGTATTGAATAGAAAAATTTAGATTTCAGCAGCGGCACTTCTACTTTTTTCTTTGTGATAATAACAACAAATACTTATCGTTGTATTAATTTTAGAGAAACATTTAATTTCATATATAAATTTTCTAAAAAATTCTTCGCCGCAGAATTTGTTATAATGTATACGGAATATACGTTTAACTGTTTGAAATATACCCTTCGATACCATAGGGTATATACATACCTCTTCTTTTTTATAATTAATATAATTACCGCTCTTCGCTGAATGAAGTTCCGGAAAATGACAACAACATAAAGGAATAGTAATTATACAATCTACATACACAAACTTACTCCTTTATTTCGTATCAGTTTAAATAGAGATAATTGATTCTCATTTGCTACGATCCTGACTCACTGATTGGTCCCTCAATATTCATTAGTCTCTTTATACACATACTCTATATACACGTATATACATACTTATTTTTTTGTCAGCTCTTTAAAGTTTTCAAACCGACCCATTGCCTTTAAATATTTAATATAAGCTTTATAATATAAGCATTTCAAATCACTTTTATAATTCTCTCCTCAATACTTCTCTTTGAAACTATTGAAAATATCTTCTTCCACAGCACACTTTTCACTTGTAGTACCTTTCTATATGCTTATTCTAATTTTCAATTAATTTAAGTTACTGCAAATCGGTGAATGTTATTCGACATTTTGGACCAAAATAAGAGCGTACACAGATTTACCAACGTTGACTAGTACAGTTGATAAAGTTCGTCACTATCTCGGCTAACATCTAAAGTTATTCTAAAAATTTTGCCCAAAACCCTCAGCCAGAAGAGAATTTACGAGTATCATCAGTGTTATGTTAAAAAACGGAATTACTCAAAACTTTACCTATGCTAGTAGTTGAGGTGATAGTCTGGTTTTGGAGAATGGTAAGTTTAAACATTATTCTGCAAGGATTTAATGAGCAAGCCTGAATCTTACGGCCAGAGTACCATTCTGGCCTTGTCAGTAAGAGCTAGAGAGTGCCAACTTGGTCAACGTGGTCAACTTTCAAAGGAACTCATAGACATGGTGTTGTTCTTTAATAACAGTTCGTCATAATCTATTATGCGGGTTTATTATTATTATTAAAGAACACTGCACTTTTCAGAACTGTAATTAAATAAAATAATCATTTATTTTTGTTATTGCTCACAATGTTTTCATTAAAATACAAATTTATAATATTAAAACCTTTGAAATGTTATTAAATAACGTATTTGCTGTAAACCCGTTAATATATTTGCAGTGATTAAATAAAATCACCCAACTGATTTATAAGCCTCAACGGTAATAAATAACAATTAAAAGAATCACCATACGTTAAATTAACGTTCAAGTCGAAAATAACAAATGGAAATTATTAATCGGAACTGTTGTTTGGACAAATGTTTTTGTTGTGTGGATTATTGTGAAGGCCGACCGCGCTCTGTATATAAGCGGTAATCCGTATTGTAGTCCCAGGTGTAAATACGTTTCGATCTAAAGGTCCACTGCGACTTTAATTTAAAAAATAAAACCTGCCGAAGTTTCCCGGGTATCCTAGTTGACGCTATGTCCTTCCAGAGCGTTCCACCTACCCACATGCGAAAACGTCATATAAACTTTCCTATTTAGAATATTAGTATGTGTCATTCAGTTTAATAAGCAATATTATTTGTGAAGTAAATATATTCAATAGCGTTGCGTGAAAAATGAGGAACATCAATTTATCCTCACAAATTTTAACGTATATAATTGTATTAGTATCACCTTCCAAATCTGTTGCATTTGAGCTACTCTGCTTCGGATATACCACCATCTGTTGGTTCCGGTACCTTAATCGCATCCTACGACACCTGGCACAGGGGGAGGTACTATTCCACTTAACCGGTACCATACAGCTAGGATAGAATAGTGTGTAATAAAAACTAGGTTAACGAGTGAGAGATTAACAAACTCAATAGAGAAATAACACATCAACACTAGACATTAAATATTTTCTGAGAAACGAAAAGGCTGTGTTGAGAATAAGCTTATTATGTAATTAATACGTTTAAGTTTGTTGCTTCAAATATCAGATGCTACAATTACGTAAAATATTTACTCTTTGTATATATCTGTCTTTATATATAAAAAAATGTGTCATAGTGTTTGTTCGGGATGAACTTCTAACCTACCTTTGTAGCCTTACCTTCTAACCTTTTGTAGTAGCAAATTTTTTTCATGATAATAATACATTGACCTGACTTCGTGATATGTCGCTTAAAGCAATTGTGTTGCAGACGTCAGACAACAGAATAATCACAAACACAAACATCATCATATAAATATTTGTTTTGGGTGGGAATCGAACCCACGACCCCTGGCGAACTAGATAGGACTACTACCATCTACGCCATCGAGCCCGTCAGTTCAATCTGTGATTAACTTATAGATATAGTGCACCCCTTTTTACCCTCTTAAGGGATAATTTTAGAATAAATATTTTACACGTGTTTCAAGACATATAATGAAAAACGGACTGAATTTTATTCAAATAACTTCAAAAACTACAATGTTCATACAAACTTTGCACCTCCGTTTTACTGTTTTAGGGGGTGAATTATAAAAAAAATCTTTTTACTATGCTCTTCTGAATTTGACGTTCCTAACCCTTATAAATTAGACCCAGCGTTGATTTTAGTCAGTCAGTTAGTTTCTCTTTTCATTTATATAGATTAAGTGCCGTGAGGTACCGAGTAGAATATTACACCCCTCTGTATGTGATGATGTTATAATTAGCAGGTTTTGATTTACTAGAATATATAAAAGAATAATAAATAAATTCTCACAACATCTCGTACATTGACCAGTTTCCGTGATAATTCACTTTAAGCACTTGTGTTACCAAACAGAAAAATCACAAACATATTACTTAAATACATACATAGCCGTACCGAGGTACCAGCAGTGTAGAAAATACTCCCTTTGTAACTAGGTGTCGTAATAGGCGACCGAGGGATGGGCAGAAGCATCCCCGTCGCAAAAACTGCGCTCTGCAATTGCCAACACGCTTGCCCAGTGCGGCAATTATGGGCAAAATTCCCCCTTTCTTAGGGAGGCCTATATCCAGGAATATTTACTACCCAGACACAAAACAAACATAAATATCATAATATAAATATTTGTCCCGGGTGGTTATCGAACCAACGACATTTGGCGTGCAAGACAGAATCACTACCATCTGCGCCCGTCACATAATAAGGCCCCAAAATAATTATAAAACATAAGTACTGGTTAAGAAAGAAAGAAACAAGTGTTCAATCTGATACGTTTTGTTATGTCTGGTGGTACTTCTTATGCTTAGATCTTTAAAACTACGCCAAAGATTTTGATGCGGCTTATTGTTCAAGAGGAAGGTTTATATGTCTAATACATGCGTTATTAATTAGAAAAACAAATAATTTTAGAAGTCTTTAATAAATGATGTGATAAATAAACAGACGAGATAGATTAAATTAACATAATACAGTATTGTATACCATTAAAATGTCTACAAAAGCGATTGTATATGCCTATCTCTTAAAAATAACCAATAATAACCATTTTTTACTGGCGGGTCACTAGTTATAATTAATTATAAGATGATGTGAATTACGCCATTTGACTCGAGCACTTCTAAGTTCATTACCTACTTGAATATCTTTGTTTTAAAAAAAAAAAAGTTTTTCTCAGTTATTCATTAAAATTAACTTTTTACGTATTATTTATGATCATGCTTACATACCTTAATATCTACACATACACATATATTATCTCCAGTACTTACATAAAAGAAATAAGTAATTAAAAACATATATGTCCAACTGTTTGTTTGTTCTCGCTAATCTCTGAAATGGCTGGACTAATTTTGACTGGACTTTCAGTGGCAGATAACCGATGTTTTAAGACGTAACTTTGCTATTTTTATACTTTGTTATTCTCATGAGAACGGGATATTTGCGGGTAAAATTGCAGGCACTGCTATTTTAGACTAACACATACAATGATATATCACTTAACATGCCTAAATATTGTATTAAATGAAACTCACCGAACAATAGGGCCAAGACCGTGACGGTCGCTTTTGCTATGTCCGCCATCACAATTATTATAGTCCAACCGTAAATCCCGTCTGTGTGTCACCGGAGTTTTGGAGATACTGGATGAACCGGCGCACGCGCACTTGACAATTGATTCATTAAACAACGCACACTAGACCAGGGTGCATCAACAAACGATGATTTATATAATTACTTTGAAAAAAAAGACGTTTAAAATATTCAATTATCTTTATGTTCTAAATATATGTCAAAAGTTGTTATAGAAAAACAAATATTAGAGAAACTATATATATGAATTTAAATTTATACAATTGTACAGGTGTAATGATTGATGTCATTGTTTTTTGTTTAATTTGATGTTCATTTGGTTTTTGAAAGAATAAAACCATAACATTTTTTTACATTTACGCGTTCCCTACTCATAATAATATCTACTACTCAGTATACGGTTTCAAAGCCGTCAAAATAGTATTTTTGTTAAGAACAAATACACTTAACCGTTGCATTTTCAAAAGAAGTCTATCAAATTTGCAAACCAAGAAAGAAATAGTTTATTGTAATCTTAATTAAATCATTTTTAGAGACCGGTATTATATATCAAAATATAGAGGTGTTTATGTACATGCACATGCAACATATTAAAATGTTTTAAATGCAGATGTAAATTAAAAACTTAACCCATTTATAATGGCTGACTGCACGAATCATCTCCCGTAACCATTAATTAATACAATCAAGCCCGCTCGCAACGTATGTCGCTCCATGATTCTGCATAAATGATCAATCGATGACTCATTTGAATCTGCGCTTGAAATTTCAATTTGCCACCATATTACCTGGTCCTCGCGCCCATTATATTACTGATCATAACCAGGTCTCTTTAGAATGGATGTGGAACGCTTTTAAAATAATAACTTTAATAGTCTGCGCACTGTAATTGAGTGAACGGCCAGTAATCAAGCTTAGGAGAGTGCACATTTTAGTTTGATAGATATAGTTCACGCTAGAAAATGGATGCTTTGCCCTCCGCTTTTTAGGGTTCTATTAAAGGTCGAAATAATATGCTTTCAAGCATTATTGAAAACATCTAGTATTTGCCACTGTGTTTCTGTGCATTGTAGGAATGATACATTCGGGTTATTTAGTTGTAAGAGAAAGTTTTGTTTTTATACACCTTTAAAGCGAAGGTATAGGGTGAACGGATTCTATACTGTGTATTAATGTTGATAGAATGGAGAAGATCTGGTGACTCGATAGAAGAATGGATTATTTTCTGCAAGCACAACAAGCCATATAGCTTGCGACGGGCATACAATGAGGTCATTTTAAACTTGGCAAGCCTCTTACTGTAGCTCTTACTGTAGCATGTTGTGCTTACGGCAAAGGAATGTAACAAACTTCTTTTGTACTCTTTCTATATTTTCTATGTGTATTTGGTAAGAAGGGCTTGTCGTTAATTCAAAAAACTTTATATATGATATAAAGTTTTTCGAATTAACAACATCGTTAAGGTGTTAAAGTACATAAGCTACTTTTTTTGTTGCTAAAATTTTCGACTATCATAGAATATGGTTGGTATTTAGAGGTCACAATTACTATGCGAAAGAAATCGTAAACACAACAGCTACTGATAATACTAATTGACTTACTATCGTACAGATCAAATGTCTTTAACTATCTGCCTAAATTTTCCAGAATTTCGACATGCGACTATTTAGAATGGCGTGCACGTAAATACAATGGGATTACCAAAACTCATCCATGACACATTCAATTCGTTGTTTGTTGATTTAGCTATCATGCATTTGTTTTCGAGGTGGAAAAGATTTGTTCTTTTGTTAATATTTCACAACATCGCACGCCTAGATGAAGTCTGCATCATCTCAAAACAATTAATCTTATCAGCCATTGGAAGCCCACTGCTGGATATAAGCGTCAAAATGGGGTATTTAGCCCATAATTGTCGCGCAGGGCAAGCGTGTCGGTAAGCGCAGACCGTTTCAAATGGATATACCGCGATCTATCGGCTCTGGTAACTTAGTCACCTCTTAAAACACCTGGGATACAGGGAAGTACTATTCTACTCTGCCAGTACCTCACGGCAGAGCAAGGCAAGCTAGAGATGGAAGTCATACGGCCCCAATTATTACTAGATCAAAGATTGGCCATGTACGGAACCTCGTTTAAAAATTGACGATCACTTAACTGTTTATTAATTACAGACTCTCACTCTTTTAAAGCAGCAAGCTTACCAATTAAGTGTCTACTGTTTTGATAACAAACTTCGCGAGTAATTGTACGTCGTCACAAATTAACCAAAGAGTTGAAACGGCTTTTTTCGTTATTTAGTTTGCATATAATTTAACCTTTTCTTTTGTAATTATATAAATTTATAATTATTGAATTCTTAGATAAATTAACTTGACAGTGTCAATGAAAGTATTGTTTACTAGACAACTTGATATATATATCACACATACATTGACCTGCTACCGAGATATATCGCTTAAAGTACTTGTGTTATAGATATCAGACAGCAGAAGAACCACAAATATAATAAATACTAAAACACAATTTTAACACCCAGACAAAAAAAAAACATAATTATCGTCACATAAATATTTGAACTGAGTGGGAATTAAACTCACTATCAAATAGACGTACAAGATACAATCCGTCTGCACCATCGAGATCTTATCTCGCTAATTTTCATCCAATCAATGAACTTATGTGTAAGTAAGTTCATTGATAGGACGAAGTATAAGGATTGATAGCAGATAAGGGAAAAATCTTTCAATAATGGATAACTTGCTCAATTGTAACATTATTGCTTTTAATAACATTTGTCACTAAGTTTTTAATTACAAAGGCTAGGGTCCTTTATATAATTGACAATGCGTTAGGGTTTACTTATACTTTTCTTACAGACATAAAACATAGTGTAAGCATATACGAAAGAGGTGGTGACAACTCTGACAAAATCCCAACACCATTTATTTTGCGTGATTGCATTATGCACAGTAATACTTCTCGTCAAGCCTCCAACCATAAAGGGCATAGCGGGTAAGTCAAAATGTAAGGGATTTGTGAAAGTTGTGTTTTGATCCGGTTGTCAATATTCACGAGGTTCCTGTCCGACCTTTCGGCTCCGATGGCGACTTTTCGGGATTAAACTTATAAAGGTCGTTTATCATTTGCCATTATACTATATTTAAGAACTTGTTAATATATCGAAATACTATCCTATGTTCAGTTTTGGATACAGAATCAGTATTCTACTCTTTGGGTAACCTATAAGGTAGTACTTTACTCACTCACTACAGCATTAGGTGTTCTAAGTGTCGACTGAGGAAGTGTGAAGGGGCTATGTGTCCTACATAGCGTTATATTAATTTATAACAGCGCATATGTCTTTACTCCTACCACGTCTGCCCAGCGTGGCTATTGACTAATTTTTTATTAGACTAAGTTGACAAATAAGCAAACCCGGTCTTATATCCTATATCCAGGAACGTATGTATTTAGATGTTTTTTCGACAAATAGTTCCCCAACTATTGCCCGATCATACAAAAAACTTTACCATATTTAACAAGTCTACATTATTATATAAGAAATGATTCCCAACATTCTGGTTTTTTTTACGGGCCCGATGGCGCAGATGGTAGTTGTATAAATAAATAAATCCATAACGTCTGATACATTGACCTGACTCCGTGAATTATAACTTTTGTATTACGGACGTCAGACAACAAAGGAATCACAAATATACTACTCAAATACATATATTTTACACCCAGCCACAGAGCAAACATTAATATAATCATATAAATATTTGTTGTATCTGAGTGGGGTACGAACCTACGACATTTGGAGCACAAGATAGAATCACTACCATCTCGGCCATCGGGCCAGTCTATAATCCTATCTTGTGCGCCAAGGATCGTGGGTTCGATCTTCACCTAGTGTGCTCCTATTTATAACAATCATCTATTTGTTGGAGTGAAAATCCAATTCTTGTTGCTTGCCCCGTAAATATTTATATTATTTCTAATATATTTAATTAAGTAATTGATTGTAAAATATCGTGTAATAGTGATATTGTCGTGATCTTACAGATGTCTGTAACTATTAATATTTAACGTATATCATAATTCGTTTTGAGAGAGAAAAACTTATCCGCACGTCTAGTTGTTAAGATTTCATTAACAACATTATCATTCTACCAGCCATTGGAAATCCCTTGCTGGAAATAAGCCTCCTCAAGAAAGGGTGATTTTTACCATTTATGCCGCGCTGAGAAAGCGCATCTTTCGCCACGGGAATACTGCTGTCCATACCTGCCCTGTGCATTTAACCTTCACTGTTTCAGGTGGATATACCGCCATCCGTCGGTATTAGTACCTATGTCGCCTATTACGATATCTAGTATAGAAGAAGGTACTATTTTACTCTAGGGGTACCTCACAGCTTAATTTACATTTTTATAATGTTCTCTAACATTTATGCGTTTACAACACACACTATAAAACCTTTTTTTAAGGAAGGACATATTGACGTTTTTTGGTTTTAAGAACGGATAAATAAACAGTTAAAAAGGTAAATAAACCACGTGTCAAAGAAGTTAAACTGTTGTTCTATTTATTAATTTCCAATCACGGCCTCTCAATTTTTTATTAGATTTAATATCTCAGTCACTCATATATTATGGGATAAAAGTGAACGATATTACATATATTACATATATTAGATAGTTGCGGTTACTAGAAATTTACCTTTTATATGTTTTCAATGATTTTATATAGACAGTTTTCTTACAGTAGGTGGATACGTTGCTTTATATCAAAAAAGGTGTAATTAAAATTGAAATACCGGACGACCGGGATTTAGGCAAGATTAGCTGAAGGATTATTTTTTTCATTCAAATGGTTCATATTTTGGTGCTAACGTACCTAGAGTGTTTTATTGTTCTGGTTTAATGTATCCATAGAGATCTATTTTTGATACATCTCTTAAAATGTTATAGGACTTTTGTATTTATGGTATCGGAACTTTTATAAATAAGTAAAATAACAGTGTTTGTTGAAAAATATTCATAAATCTTTATATGAAAGGCAAGTCAAAGGTAGCAAGTAAATACGGTGTTTTGGGATTTTAATGATAGTTTAACCAACAAATAGCTGTTGTTGTAAATCCAATTGAAACAGTTTAGCTCAAATGCACTGGGCGGGGATGGACAGTATAATCCTTCCAGCGAAAGCTGCGCTCCGCGATTACCAACACACTTGTCAATATTGCAAAAGTCCCCCTTTGTTGGGGCAGCAGTGGACTTGCAATAGTTGATAAAATAAATCATTGTCGTATTTGATATAGGCAAAGTGAATGTTCCTGCATTGCATTTCTACAGATTTTCGACGTCATTTTTAATACGTATCTTCAGTGACTGTCTTGCTCTCAAGTGTCGAGTATTTATATACAACGTCATCCGAACTATATATCCATGAATATAGAAACTGAGATCCTTGTACTGTAGCCGGATCATGTTTTGTATTGTGAAAAGCGTTGACTACCTCCATTGTTTGTTACGTGAGAGATAAACGCCGCAATGTGACGTGACGCGACGCGCCGAGTCGTGACACTGCGGAAACGTCAAAGAGTAGCTTTTATTAGTCTTTGTTGTTGTCAACAACAGGTGAATACATTCTAATCCAATAGCAATATTTCTTGTTTACTCTTTCTATTGTATCAACAAGGGCATCTCTTATATTCTCTTATATGTATATATATATATATATGTATATATATATATGTATATATATATCTTATATGTTATATTCCGAATTCAAATGCACATATTTTGGGTGCATGTATGTATGACATGTATTCCCCTATAAATTTTTTTATTTGGTTCTTGTGGAAAAAAAAAATATTATCATTATAACTCAAAGTTTAGGGCGGTTTACTGCACAGTTTTTTTTTCTGTGATAAGAGAGAGGCTTGACGGGAAGACCCATAAACTTCAGAGTAATTGCTGCAATATTACTACATATTATAAAACACTTTCCGCTGTCAATCTTTCCCTATATATGCTTAGATTTAAAAAAAAACCGCAACGGATTTTGATGATTTTTTAAATAGATTTTTAAATGTATAAAAAAATAGTAGAGAAATACTAATAATATTAGAAACTTCCACGATGTTGTAAATAAACACACTTTTTTGCGATTACATTGCATACCCTGGCTGAACTCGGCGAGATAAATCAAAACAATGTACTATAGTTTTGTACTTGTATGATTATAGTTACGTCTGAAACATTAAGCAGCTGAAAGTATCTCGATGTGTAAAAAAAGAAAACTTAATTGATTTCATTTATTGATATTGATTTTTTTTAATATCATATTTGTACCTATACGAACTTACGCATTTCGACGAGCTGCGACAGCAGCGCAGTATTCTTTATCTTAGTAGCATTTACATACTGTTTCTAGGCCGATGATGGCAACACTTCGATATTATGTAACTCTGAATTTGAATATTCCAATAATCAGAAATCCACATACATATGTTTTTTAAATAACTTACTACCACGAATAGAGTTCAACACCCAATAATTTAAAAAAAATACACGCTGACTTAAACTAAATAGGCAATTTTGCCCTGGCACTTGGCGTCTGCTGCCGTGGCACGAACAATTGGGGATCGTGTTTGGCATTCTGACAAACACCTACCTAAAAACAATACAATAAAAATTCTTCAATACAAGAAATTATTTCTGTTCTTCGAATTTCTAATCGGAATTAAACAATGTATTTTTTTTTATTCAAGACATAAATTGTGTGTATATGTGGTCCCAAGTTAATTCTATACTTCGTGCACACTTGTCACAAAGGTATCTCAATGCGAGAAGCGTGAGATAAAGGAGAATTTAAAAATTGTCGTACACTCCTACTATAAATTACAGTAATTGTATAAAAAAAATTTGCTCGACGTTTCGGTTACCTTACGGCAACCGTTCTCAAGAATGTAATGTAAAAAGTAAAAAAAAGCCGAATTTTAAAGCCGTTAAAAGAGAAGTTTTTTTTTAGATAGTGAACGCGTAAATATTAGAAAATTTTATAGCCTAATATTAATAATGGTACAACATTCATCAATAGTCATTCACTTTACATTATACACTCTAAATACACATTTCTAAATAATACCTGCCAACTTAATCTGTAAAATCTCTTGATTACCATGCTCCATTTTCCTATTTATTTGGAGTTGCAGTTTACAATGTAAATTTTATGACAATCATCAGGTTCAGCTATATTATTTTTCCTGAACCTAATATTCAACTATTCAAATATTATTACAGCGTCACGGGAAAAGTAGACAAAGCTGCTCATTATAGATCAAAAATTTCACTTTCGCTATGCAAGACTGATTTTCGTGGGTAGGCTTCGAGATCCAAACACCCGTGGGGGGATGGGAGGCTTAAAAGTGCTTTAAAATGATATCGTGCGGGATTGTGTGTCCACTAAAAAAAAAGAAATAAAAAAAACATTTGCAATATCATGTTCCATTCAGTCGAAGTATTTCTCCCAAACAAAACATTTGAACGATCCCAAAAACCATAGGCGTAAAATAAAGATGAAAACATTTCTAAATATGGTTACGCATCCATTGGGTGTGCATATAAAAATATACACAGAAATGACTATTTCCTTTTTTCTCATCTAAAAATATGAAGCGCATAACAGTTAACGTTTCACCAACGTTCAAAAACGGGCAGCCGAAAGCTTTTAAAAAGTTGAACGAAAAAATATCGGTGGGCATATCGGAAATATTGTGATTCAATTCAGGCACAGAGGGAATTGAAAATTTTAACCGGGGTGATTAGCCACGCGGAAAATTACCTTGTGATGTAGACATAAGAACCGCCAGACATGTTTCGATGCAAGAGCGTTTCAACGGAATGTGCAATTGCCTACATCGTTTACGGGGTTAGTATAATATAATAAAAAACAATAATAATAATTGACGAGCCCGATGGCGCAGATAGTAGTGATCCTATCTTGTGCGTTAGGGGTCGTGGGTTGGGTTACCACCGAGAGCAAATATGTATATGATGATATTTGTATTTGTTCTGTGTTTGGGTGTTAAACATTTGTCTTTAAGTAGTATATTTGTGATCCCTCTGTTGTCAAGTGCTTTAAGCGACTTACCACGGAGTCAGGTCAATATATGAGATGTTGTGGGAATTCATAATTTATATACAATAACAAAAGCATTAAAAAAAACCAATAATTCCTCATTACAGCTATAGAACTATCACTGCTTGACATATGCTTCCCCATAAAGGTATTTTACCCATAATTCATTAGAGGTAGATTCTATCTTGTAGAGTAGATTTTACAAAATTCATCTGCATTGGTACCATCGCTTATTTCTACCGCAAATGAGCTGTGTTCGCATTGCTGTGTTCCGGTTTGAAGGGCCTTCAGTTCACAAGGTAGGTGACATGCTAGTGATATCTTTGTGATGACACAAGTGTCTATAGGTGGCGGTCACGTTGATCATTAAACCGACGGTATATTTGTGTGCTGCTTTTATAATATATATAAAAAAATATGTATATATGTATATAATGAACAGGCATTGAAAAAAACACAGTTTATAACTACGTAACGTAATTACTGCTGTCCATTCCCACCCTGTTATATTTAAGCTACACTGTTGATATACCGTCATCTATCGATTTCGATACCTCAATCGCTCCTTTCGTCATCTGGTACATGGGGCGGTACTATTTGACATTGCCGGTATATAACGACCACAATTACAAATCACAATTATTAATCTATTTCTCTATATTCTACTACATTGATTTGTTTATAGAAATGCATCGAAGATGTACAGGTAACTAACTCATAACATATCTACTCAGGTCTCGACAGAATTATGTTAATGCAATGTCCTTGACTGGAAAAGATTGCAAGTTTTAGCCTGATGTAGCACAAGTACAAAGACATGGGAATAAGAGAATGTGAGGACAAGTAATTGGCCAATAGGCCTATACCAGATGTCGTAAGTGACGATTGAGGTGTCAGAACCGAATGATGGCGGTATATCTACCCGAAACAGTGCAGCTTAAATTCACAGGGCGGGATGGGCAGCAGCATCCTTGTCGCGAAAGCTGTGCTCTGCAATTGCCAACACCCTTTCCCAGGGCGGTAATTATGGGCAAAATTCCTCCTTTTTTGGCGAGTCATGTCCAGCAGTGGACCTCCAATGGCTTGTATCATGAAAGATAAGTAGAAAGCTTAGATATAGGGCAAGTAGAATATAGACATTTGCTTGAGTTTATTCATCCCGTTAACAATTGTATACCTTTAGCCAGTATATCCGGCCATCTGACGTCAAATAGACGGAAACTGGAAGTGTAGTAGAATACTAACTGTACTGCAATAGGAGTCGTGGAAGGCGATTGATGTACCGGAAACGGTACATCAATCGCCGATGTGATGTGAACAGCTTGGCAAACCTCTCTCGCTTCCCTTACTCGCATCAGTGCTTTCATACACGCTCGTTTATTCTTATTTCTTCTGACCTGGTCCTTCTTCAATACCCCTTTACTCGGTTAAAATATTTTCACCTAGGTCGTCCTATACCAACTCTTCCATTCCCTTCCGTTCTATATATTTGTGTAGTCATTCTACTTTCATCCATCCTTTATACATCTCCAAACCATCTCAACATTTCTTTCTTTATTGTTGTCACACTATTTTTTTATCCCTCTATCAAACTACATATACACAGTGGCTTATTATGAACTATTTGAAGAGATTATATATTTGGTTATGGTGACCCAATTAATTCTTACCAACTTTGGTTACCAACACCGTGATATATCGGCGGAGTTGATTAGTATCTCTACTATGTCAGATGTCGTAAGACGTAACATCGTAACTTAAATATTAAAGGGCGGGCAAGTAAAGGTTAGTATTCCACGATTTTTGGACAGTTCTTTGTCCAGTAGTGATCTTCATACGTCTGATATGATGATGATGATGATAGTACGTTTCATTTAATAGAGAATAAAAGTATAATAGTAAATATAAGTAATGAGTGATTATTACCTTTTTTTTTAATAATATGCATGATGTGATTGCCTGTAATTGTAAGAACAGTTAGTTGATGTCTCTTAAAACCACAATTATTGTTCATAATTTACTGTTACTTATGTTGGTAATCCAAAATTAAATAAATAAATAAAAGGAAAAAATTTCCAAAAATAATATATGATCGATTTGTCTACGGAATTCATAGTCTGTGATACAGAAGACCGTTCAATCGCCCGGGGCTAATACTGAAATCAAAACAAAGTGTACAGAACCAGTGAACGGTAACCGGCTTGGTCCGGTTATTTCTAGTATCAGTGGACATTTATTTAGTGAGATAGAAAGGTTTCATTGCTTCGTTTAGTATTTATCCATATGTTTCTTTCATATTTTCCTATTAAAAAACTACTTACATAAATAAACTATATAACAACTAGCTGTGCCCGTGACTTCGTCCGCGTAGAATAGATTTTGGGTGGCATACCTCTTTACCTTAACTTATATAAACTTTGAATGTCATGTTTATTTATATCGAATGAATGGCCTGAAAAATAAGTTTCAAGTTTCAAGGTTTAAAAATAGCGATACTTCCATACAACTTTTCATCCCCTTTTCTGATCTTTTGCAACCCTTATTTCGAATTAAAACATAGAGTAGGTCCTTTCTCAGGGCTAAAGATTGTCTGTGCCAAATTTCATCGAAATCGGTTGAGGGGTTTAAGCGGGAAAGCGTAACAGACAGACAGATAGACAGAGTTACTTTCACATTTATAATATTACTAAGGATATAATCATCATATCACACCAGCCATTGGAAATCCACTGCTGGACATAGGCCTCCCCAAGATAGAGGGAATTTGCCCATAATTGCCGCACTGGGCAAGCATGTTAGCAATCGCAGAGCGCAGCTTTTGCGAAGGAGATGCTGCTGCCCATCCCGCCCTGTGCATTTAAGTTGCACTGTTCTGGATGGATTTCTTAGTACCTTAGTCGCCTCTTACGACACCTAGTACAAAGGGAGGTACTATTCTACACTGCCGGTACCTCACAGCCGAACAATATAATATTGGGAATATAACTCTTTTTTAAACCGGGGTAAGGAAAATAGAGACTTCTATTTTCCTATCTTACGTGACAAAGGTCGTGGGTTTGATTCCCACCCAGGACAAACATTAATGTGATGAACATTTGTGTTTGTTCAACTTTTTTTTTCAAATATACTGTTAATTATAATTGTTGGTAATCATAACCCTAAGAGACAACTTTGTCTACACAGTAGAAGAAGTAAAACCCGCTTAAGACGATTTTTCAGGGAACCTACCAAAAATGCGTCTTAAACAAGACAGCGTATTATGCGGGATAGGGAAAATAAAACGTAGTTACTACATATTATTATGTATTTTGTTGTAATTTTGGTACGTTGGATTATACATTTATGAATTGTGTTCATAAAATATGTAGTGTAATTATAATTTTAAAAAGATTTTGACTGATTAGCATTTAAAAGATTTTCAACATAATTTAACTTTTGCAGTGCGTCTTCGCTTTAATCCAAAGTAGCTACATAACGTCTTAAATCATTAACTGCTGATAATGCCTGGGCGATCGACAAAACCGGAGTTGACTTATCTTCGTCTTCATCATTATCACTTAGGGCCTTGTTTGGTGTGTTGTTCACATTCTCAATAAGATCTTCAATTGATTGAATTTCGTATGGTGCAACATTGTCGACAAATGGAAGAATAACCAGGAGGGTTCTTCTTCTTCCAACACGACATCAATTACGTTATCCCAGCTGTGATCGGCGTATTAAACGGAATGATGTATTGTATTAAGCGTTAAGAAACGTATGAAGATATCTTTAAAATTGTAGGGACTAGCGTATAGTATTATGCGAGAATTCGTATTGCGCGTGATCGTCTTAAACAGGTTCTACTGTAGTACTTTTTATTGTATACAAAAAAATACATAATTAGAAAGAATATAAAAGTAACAAGTTTTAATACACAATACGTAGCAACAAATAACAGCATTTTTTTTGTATATTATGTCAACATCTGTTAGCTGAACTAACAGACGTTGTGATGTCTTTACTGTTTATGTTCTACATATAGAGTTCAAATTGGTATAACTAATTAAAATAATATAATTCCGACTAATAAACGATAGTTGCTGAATCGCATACTGACAGTTATGTCAAACGCTATAAAGTTTAAATTGTCAAAATATCTGAGGTTAAATTTAAAAATTTAATACAAACGTAAAGATTTTTCAAATATTCTGAATTTTTTTTTTATTCTGACATTTATTACTGCGATCATGATGATACACACTTCCCGATTCTTTCGATCGTGGACAAATATGATCCTGAAAATGATGAACACAAAAAAAAAGATTGATCCGATTTGGAAAAAGAATGCTAAACCTCCTAACTAAACCGTTTATAGGCTATTTTCATCTATCAACAAAAAAATATAACATTATGTTACTTGAATAAATAATAACGTGAGGAATTGAAAAAAAATGTCGTTATTCCATAAAAACCTAAGATTAATTTTATATTTCAAAATTAAAATCCGAGTTTTATTATCTGTAAGTCACGTGACCGAAAACACCGTCCACCATGTTTTTTTCCAGAATGACGTCACAAGCACTAAAATATCTAAATGTAAACAACTGACTGTGTTCCTTAATTTTTTACTTTTTTTGTGTATAATTCCTTTTATTTTAGAGATTTTGTATTTTATTACGCTACTTTTGCATAATTAAACATGGACGTCGGATTTGTAAAAGCCGAAAGTACTAATTTACCGAAGATAGATGCGGTAATGATTACAAACTTCTTTGCGTGTAATACAGATTTCTTTTCTGCCGAATGCAGAAATATAAAAACAGCTATGTAAGTAAATCTTTCTATTACTTTATCACAACAATATCATTTGTGTGATTCATAGGTGTAATTCAATGAAATTTTCTTATTTTGAGGTTAACAACATCGTTCGGAATAGTAATAAATAACTTTTCTGGAGTCTTCAATGTCGAATTCTTACAATTTAACGCAACACACCAACGATACGGGTTATAGAAACTCATCTTTTTATATAAATAAAAACAACTCAACAAAGCCGACAAACTCAATATCGTGTCAATGACAAATGTCAATTTGAGGTTACAATATTTTAGTACTATTGACGTCACCAAAATGGCGGATGGTATTTTGGCGCGTATATTTTACGACAAATTTTTAATATTTTTTTTTCGGCATAAATCGGTCATATTTTGCTGAAATAAAAATTATAATGAATTATCAGATATATACGAACATTTAAAAAAAAAATGAAGAAATTGGAGAATAGCCTATTGGTGAAAACTGTTTGTAAAGCTCTTGCTTTATATCGCATCAGTTTACCACGCGGCTCTGTGATACGTACGCTTTTTTTCATATAGATCATTAAACACGGGCACGGGCGAATATCTAAAATAGTATTTCTATACTTTGATTTGGTTCATAAGCAATATCATTATGACGTTTTGCAGGAAATAATTAAAATATATTCTCACTTACTTTCAACGCTATGCAGATGTAATAGTAGATAGAGGTAATGCTGTTCATTCCCACCTTGTTATTTTAGCTGCCCAATGTATACTTATTATAAAACAAAGTGAAGTACTTTGCTTTCATAGAATACCTTTTTTTCTATCATAGAAATCGTTCATTCTTTAATACAACTAACAAATAAATTAGCAAAAAAATAACTGCTTTACACAGCTTTTTAATCTGAGAAACTATAATTTATTAAATATAGCCAACAGAACATGATGGCGAAACACACGAAGATAAGGTGCAGGAAGATCTAACATGTTTACTGTAGTATATATAACATAATAATATGTACCCATGCATACGTATTTGTGCATGGGTACATATTATTATGTTATATACAATGATTATGTATTTAAAAAATACACACAAATCTATACGCTTAACTGATTCCGTGATAAGCAGCTTAAAGCACTTGTGTTACCGACATCAGGCATAGTAATTGTAGGAACTAGCCGTGAGTTACTGGCTGAGTAGAAATGTCCCTCCTTCTGGTGACCTAGAAATGTACCTACCAGGTGTCGTAAGAGGCGACTGAAGTACCGGAACCGACAGATGGCGGTATTGATGGCGGTATATTGATCCGAAATAGCGCAGCTTAAATACTACAAGGTGAGTGGTGAGGATGGGCAGCAGTATCCTCGACGCTAAGTAGCGCTCTGCAATTGCCACGCCTGCCCAGCGGGGCAATTATAACCAACAATTCCCCTATCTTGGCGAGGCATATGTCCAACAGTGGACTTTTTTTTGGTGATATAATGATAATTTTGACATACATAGATAAAATACAAATATTCATCTTATATATTATATATACTGATAGGTTTAATGAATTGTTTGTCATGAAACCAATATTGCGACTAAAAATTGAAATATAAACTACCCTCTATTTCAAGTGTATACATTAAACAAAAATTTATTAAAATCCATCACACATCGTGACACGAAATTTTTATAAATAAAGAAGATGTATTACATATGTAATCTACACAAGTATGTATTTTAAGCGACTTATCTTGAAGCCAGGTCAATGCATGAGCTGTTGTGTGAATTTATTATTAATATTATATAACAACAGTAGTACTCGCATTGTTGTATTCTGTACCCTGTGTATTTGAGCTACACTGTCTCGTGTGGATATACTGCCACCTGTCGTTTCGCACCGTTCAGTTCGTCGTGTCACCTTAGTCGCCTCTTACGACACCTGGTACAGAGGAGGGAGGTATTCTACTCTGCTGGTTCCTCACAGCATGTGTGGCATGGCAAACTTTTAGCGTACAAGATAGGAGTTGTAATAGAACATCCTACACGCTTCAACTGAAACGAGGTATCGAGTAATTAAACAAAAGACTAATCCACTCGAACAAAATCTCCAAAGGTGATAATAGATTGCAAACCGTCAGCTAATTTGCACAAAAAAGTTTTAATCAGCAAATTGTCAGGGGCCCTTCGCGGGTGGCAAATGACCACCATTTGTCCTGACAGTTAGTTCTAGCCCTTGAGCTTGCAGACAAACTAGCTTGATTACACTTTTTAGAGGCAACGTTGATGGAGAGTCGTTTGGTTGTGGAGTAATTGAGGGTTTTATGTAGCAGCCATTATACCTGATCTTTGAAATATTGTGTTTCTGTACAAAAATCTGGCTGTTATCTTACTAGTATTAAATGATTGTTTAAAAAATAATAATAATAGCCCTTAAGACTAATGTTTAGAAAGGCGTTTTTTCTACGTATGGTAAGCAACAGATTAACTTACCCAAATCTGCGAAATTGTTTCAGTCAATTTTGAACTCAATATCTAGCATTTATAGATTAATAGCGATTGCGAAGTTTCGACAGATTTGGGTATGTTGATGTGTTGCAGTGTGTACAAGGAAATCAATGTAATATGAAAATAAAGTAATAAGTTTGTTCTAAATAAGTAAAATGTAAATGTTTGTATAAGGCCATATTTAGTGGGTATATCCATTTTATGCATAACATGAACATATTTAAAGATTCTTTTGCTATTAATAACCCACAGTTTCTAAAAAAGAATTAGAAAATTATTTGGTTTTGAAAAAAAATCATTTATTGTACATTATATAGAAATAGATACAGTATATACGGGTTACTTTGATCATGAGGGGTAACTTTGGCTTGTAGATATTATGTCATATATTTGTAATTTACTGCATCTTTCATTCTGAAAACTGGCATACAGTAATGCGAACAAAGAAAGTATGGAAAATGGAAGGAAAAAATTAGGAAATTAATAAAGAAAGAAAAAATTAAGATATAAAAAAAGAAAGAAAAAAGGAAGAAAACATGTAAATATATATACGAACACCGCTATTTTGCACTGGATATTGGAAAGAGCGAGAGATACCAATGCAGAAGAACTTTAGTATAAGGTCTCGAACTTTAAACTAATGTTATAAAAATTAAGTTAAACTTAATAAAAAAATATTTGTGGAAAAAAATCTTCTAATCTAAGCCCATTTAACGTGAGATTTAATTACGCGCCCCTACGTCGCCGCTAGCTATCCGACCGGGATGACTTCCGATGCGTGATCTCATTTCCTCATAATTCAGCGTAATATAAAAAACGTTATGCCGAACGGCAAGGTCATTTGTGATTAAAAAAACGACGAATATAATAATGACATTCGAATTCCTCGTATGTATCCTCTGTATCAAATGTCGTAAGAGAAATACTGGTACAGACGAATGGCAGTATGCATATATTAACTTTAAAATTAGGGTAGAAAAAATGAGGGTAGACTTGAAATCAGTGATCTAAAAGTAGTAAAAAAATTCTATGCAACAAAAAAAAACTGTTTAAATTTGTTCCCTTGAATATAAGAAATCCTGTCTTTTTAATTTAAAATAGAATAATATATAACAATAACTATGCTGATACATAAGAACATTATCATAAGAATAGCCACAGATGTTCGCATTAGGAAGCAAAGTACTTAAGGTGGTATCATCGAGTAGAAGCGGCATAAGTCGCTCATTAATGAAAAGCGTTCCCCGGCAACGCTGATAATGACGTCGCAGTTGTTCGGCGTTAGATTCTATGCATCGGCAGTAGGTAGTAAGACTATAAATACGCAACTGGTATATTTATCCCGAGGAATAACTTTTAGTTTCTTTCGCTATTTATATTAATATAATAAAGCTGAAAATTCTCTTTGTTTCATAGTGGAAAACTGAGGAACTTCTAGTTCTAATTGAAAAAATATTTTTGTGTGGAGTAGTTCATTTACCCAGACTATTCACGCTTTAGGCTAAATATCACTGAGCTGCGACTAATAGAAGCGAAGCATCAATAAAAAGTGTTGCAAAAACGGGAAAAATATTCCTTTTTGAGAGCTTTCTTTTTGTGCGGTACGTAAACGGTTTAGGCTACACAAACATCAAGTATATTTTTAGGTTGACTTTTAACTCATTGACTCATTATATTTCTTCTTTATAATTTTACAATTTTATTGAAGTTATTTACTAATTATAAGCAAAAGTGTTTTTGTTTTTTCTCAACAAGATAAAAATATTCTTTTTATTTTCTCTCTATAAAATTTTTTGGCCCCACAATTTACAAAGGGCATATATTAATCAATGAACAGTTAATTAAAAAAAAATGCAAGACCATATATTCATAGCAGTCAATAAAATATTTTATTGAAATATCTTTAAAAATCAGAGACCTTCTATATCAGAGATCTAGATACTAACTTTGCATTCCATTTTTACCATTTCCCCGATATTTGATTTTTGAAAAAATAATTTACGCGTATTTTATGACTTTTAATCGAGAATCTCCATATTGCATTTCATTCAAATAACTTCAAAAACAGCAAAGTTTCATACTAAATTTGCACCCCAGTTTTACTTTTTTAGTGGATGATTATTCAAAAAATGTGTTAGCGCTCCCCTCTGTACAAGGAATCCTTGTGCAAAATATCAAGTTTAACCCTTGTTATTTAGGCCCTGCGTTGAAATATCAGTCCGTCAGTCAGCTTCTCCATTTAAATATATAGATTTTTTATGACATCATCAATCGACACAGTACAACAATAAGTTGAATCAGGTTTGTGTAGGTGCATGCGTACGTGCGTGCGCGAGCAACGTTTGGTTGATGGTTTATGTTTATATCAGAAGCTTCTGTTAAAAATGTCTATAGATTTGTAATAAGTTAATGCTAATAAATCAACCTGCCTCAATTTTTTGCTTATTATCAATAAACAAGTCGAAGAACTTCCTTAAAAAGTGGTAATATTGCCCATAACTGCTACCCTTATGCATTTGAGTTACGATGTTTTGGGTGGATCGGTCAGTTCTGAGGTCAGTTCTGCCCATCAACCCTTCCCCGCGCCCCGGCACGGCATCATAAGGTTACCTAGAAGTAAAATTAATGCAACATTTTCATTTTTATTATAATAAAAATGAAAATGTTGCATTAATTTTACTTATAATTATCAATATTATACAAGAATTTAATGCTCAAAAGACAGATTGAGAGATGCAGTTATGTGTAAACTGGTATTTGGTTTCCACCACCCACATTTTGAGTGGATCAATAATACAAATCACCGATTGCGTTTTATATAACGAACTAACCTGCGTAGCGTTTTCCTGGTTAACATACATAATAGCAGCTTAGACTCGCGTGATTGTAACCGATATCGACTTGACCTCAACCTTTAAGTGGATCTTATTTCACTCCAAAATAATTATTATATAATATTAATGGTATTGTTTTTTCATACGTTTAACTAAGTCAGCGATAAAGAAACGAAAGTGATTTGATTGTAGTCTATATACGCTTGCGTGTTCGCAGGAATATCGATAGCGCTTCGTAAACCTCGTCTTGTCATGATGTAGGTACGCAAGCATGGTTTTCGTTGATTCATAGACATAGAGCGGACTTGCACTACGGCCTCAATCTCCTTTTTACTCGTGAGTTCATGATTGATGTGTCTTTGACTAATCACCTCATCATTCGGACTTACATGTAGTTTAAGCCACAGACTATTTCGTTGTGTGTGTCATCACATTGTCAAGGTGACCTTTGTGATCGTAGGCCGAGACATCTCTCGTGATGTCATCACGGCTTTTCTCTTAAAAGCCGCCATACCATCTATTACACACCAGTTAAGTTAAGAGTAGAAATCGCACACACGCCAAGATACGTGCCTTAGAGGCACCCTTGAGTGATCTCCGGTAGTCTCGTTCACCTGGCGAGAACTGCAGCTATGCGCAGGTTTTCTCAAAGTAAAGTCAGAGTCAGCCAGCATCAGGAATATTAAAAAATGGATTTGAGATCAGCATAAGCTGCTGGAACAAACGGCTTAGCATGCGTTCTGAGCTCGAGATGGTTTTGGGTCACCCTCACCAAAACTAAACAAGGAATGCACAATTGGCAATACTGATAAGTGTTGTTAACCATGATTACAGTAAATAACTACAGAGTCCTGATATGCATTTGGTGTATCTTCAATATTTCGTACTAGCAGCGCGATAGGACATGGGGATAAAATATAGCTTAATGTCACGCGCTGATAAATGTAATTCCTAGTAGTGACAAAGTTTTTGAAATTAGTTAATTCGTTTTTCAGTTCAGTTCGGAAAAAATTGGATTACTATTTTTTAATATAGACGTAGACACACTCGACGACGCCTGGTGAAGATGTAACTTTCTAATGGTAAAAAAAATTAAAGCAGTTTTTGAGTTAAACCAAATCTTTCCCCAGTTCACAATTATAGTAGAGATATGTGTGCATATGTAAAAATAACAAAAAACACATCTCAAAGCTACGTTCCGACACGGAAAACTGTAAGCAGATCAGCTTAAAAAATGTTATGTAAATCTGTTCATTAAGTCGCGCGGTTCAGAGGGATTACTGAGTTCGTTGCGCTAGTGGTTTTTTACGCTTCAAGATCTATAGGGTGCTTGGGGGGATTTAAGTTGGAGTATTTTCACGTATGTGAAGTTTGAATTTGTGGTTTATATGCTGTATATAAGATAAGACTAATCATCCATAACTCTGGTAAATACCTTGAAATATTTAGAATCATGGTTCAGGAACCTTTGAGTATAAACGAGATGAATAGAATTGGTATTGCTGAAGTAGTGTCCCTATTTTATATTTGTACTCATACGTTCGATCTCCACTAAGGGCAAAAAAAATGTGAACATTCTTGTTTGTTCTGTGTCTGGGAGTTGAAAACATATATTAAGGTATTATATTTGAAATACCTCCATTGTCAGATATGCGCGCAACGCAAGTGCTTGCAGCTACTTATTATGGAGTCAGGACAAAGTATGATGTGCGCTACTTCATGCGAATACTATGAATGTTGCGAATTTATTATTATTATTCTATTTTATTCAGATATTAGTTTTCACGTGTCAAAGACAAGTACTGTATTGGTGCGCCAACCAATTTACCTTAAGTTTAGTATTGCTTATAAGGAATAAATCAATTTAACGAAACTTAACATTGAACAATTTTATTGCTTTAGATTTTTATATTTAAAGCATTGAGAATTAAAAGCTGATGAACTCAATGTCCCTAGAGTATGGTTTGGAACAAGTTAAAATCCAAAAACGACCGAAACCTTTTTAATGACACGTAGTATTGATTTCTTGTGTGCAGTGTACCGGGCTTGCCTAGCAAAAAATGCATCTCAAAGCCTCTTTGCGAGACGTGAGACTGTAAGCAGATCGGCTTAAAGACTGTTATGTAAATCAGTTCATTAAGTCGCGCGGTTTTTTACGCTCGCAGATCTATCGGGTGTTTCGGGGGATTTAAGTGGAAGTATTTGTGATGTGTGGCTCCACAGTCCGTTGAAGCCATGGTTTATTTACGTTTTAGCTATTCGTTTCCTTCTATACAAAGAATCATCTCAAAGAATGTGCTCGCGGCTGCGTTTTTTTCTTATACCCGGTTCACAAAAAAAATAAAGTCCGCGTTAGCGTCACCGCAGCGTATAGACGCCCGTAATATAACAAGGATATCACTTGCGTGTTGCCGACCTTGGGGCCTAAAGTTATTATGTTACATTACCCAATATTTTCACTGCCTCTCTCACTTTTCACTCAGACCAATGTGGATGCTGCTATTTGACCATAAACATAGATGAGATTCAGGGACCAATGCAGACGATCTTTTTGTAAGGTCCTCATAAATCCTCATTACAGGTGATACCTCATGAGAAGGATCACTACTATTTTGCTTTATGACTTAAAATGTATTGAGTTGGATTTAATGCTTTGACACGCTTATTAACTGTTAGAAGTCTACTATTGGACACGTTGGGTGGGTCGCACTAGACAGGCGTGGTGGTAATTGTAGATTTACGACAAGAATACTGTTTCGGGTGGATATCGGTTCCGGTACTTCAATCGCCCGTTACGACACCTAGTGCATGGCATACCGGTCTTTCTATTGCAATACTCTATTCCGTTAAACTATTATAAGCTAAGTTGTCAACTTCTGCCATAATTTTAATATGGTAGTTAAATGACGCGTACCGTCGTAATGTCTTTCCTATATTTTGCTTGTCAGTAAGTAAATATTATACGAATATTATTGAAGCAAATTCTAACTTTATCGAGGCCACTTAAATGAACTAGCAGGTGTTTTGTACTCGAGGGATTTGTAATGTAGCGTGTGTTAACTATATTTCTACGAGTAATTCACCGGGTATAATAGTATCATTTGGTTATTTATATAAATTACTAGCGGCCGACGATTGTTTTAAACATTTGGGTTAAATATATGTGGATTGGCCCAAAAGTGATCATAAAGACATGAATAACATGATATTTTAGGCATTGTATTGTTTAATCAGTCGAATTAGTTGATTCTGATCTTCAAAAAAATCACAATCCAGCAATATCACAATTGTTCAATGAAATTGTACTGGCACTGAGTCATCACGCGCTTTTCACAATTGCTCATAAAATAAATTTGAAGAAATTTCGGATTATCAACCGGTATTGGCATCAATGACCCGATTTAGTTGTACATCTGGTCTTGTATTTTAAATGTAGTTCCAAAATTACGTCCATCGGATGCAAGATCGCAAATTTTAGTGGTGCCAAATAACGTCGTTTGGAAGCAAAAATTATTTTTGCGTATCATACGCAAAAATAATTTTGAATCATCTGAATTGCCAGTAAGAATCTTTCGATATTGATTAAATATTGATTGAAGAGTGAAAGGTGGAAACAGTGACAATGGAGTCTTAGATGCTTTTATGGACAGCCAAAATGTGTCACAAAGAGCATGACTGGCTGTTCATAGAGGTGTGTTGATTCCAATACTGACGTATAGACGCGACTAGAACAAATGCTGTTGAAATGAGAGTACTTCGAAGTATGTATGGTGTGAGTTTGAGAGATAGATACACAAAACTGAAAAATATATATATATATTTTTCAGTTTTGTGTAATGGTTGACTGGGAGATAATGCCATCTGGCATTAAGTCCGCCATTTGTACATTTAGTAACATTTTGTGCAATAAAGTTAAATAAATAAATAAAAAAAAAATAGATTAAAGAATAGTGTGATAAGAGATTGATGTGGTGTAAAAGATGATGTTGTGACAACAATGAGAAAGGAATGTTAAGACGGTTTGATGTAAAAAGGATGGATGAAAGTATAATGACTGCAGTTGTATGAAAGGACTAATGTGAGTGGGGGAAGTAAGAGAGGTATGCCAAGATCGTAACAAGTGGAGATACATAGTCTCTTTCTACCCTAATGGGACACAGGCGTGATGTTTGTATATATATATATATGTTAATAGATAATTGTGAATGACAAAATAGGCAGTAAAATAATATTGCGGCTATAAATTAAGATGTCAGCTATCCTATCATGAATTAATTTAATGATAAACAATAAACACAAAACAATTATGTCCGTATTGTTAAAGTCCGTATTGTCTGTTATATGTTAAAATTTGTGTGTCGCTTAGTGTTTTGCTGTTGGTATTATCTTTAGTCGAATTACAGCTCAATAAGTCTTACATTAGTTTAATTTGTGAATTTAAGTGATAAGTGAGGGTAATGACCTCAGTCAGTATTTTTAAGTATTTGTGTTGCGATTCTGTTCATAATCCTTATAAGGTAAAAAAATATCGGTATGGCAATATTTTTCCATGCAAAATTTAAATGGTACCTGATTAAAATTTTCGCCGGTACGTCCACAAGTCCACAATGGTGTCGTGTCACGGCCAATCTACCTCACGGTTAATCCCCAGGACCAAAAGAATAATTAACGGCGCTATTACAGAAGACACTCAAAGATGCAATTTATCCTCATTAAAATAATGTCGTCACGACCATTAATCACCTCTTGGTCCATTAGTGCTGGGCTCAGGGTTGCCAGTTTGTAGATTTTGCGTTTGTAAAGGGAAATCACTTTGATATCGATTGAAGTAAGGATGTCTCGTCATCTCACTCGCGCACACATCATGTTATGGTAATGACGTCACATTTTTTATGTCTTGCTTCCTTTTCTGTTATGTTAAAGTTGTATTAATAATAATAAATTCCCACATCTCATACATTGACCTGACTCCGTGGTAAGTCGCTTAAAGCACTTGTGCTACGAATGCCAGACAACAGAGGAATCACAAATATACTACTAAAATACATATATTTAACACCCAGATACAGAACAAATACAAATATCATGATATATATATTTGCTCTGAGTGGGAATCGAACCCACGACCCCTGGTGCGTATGACAGGATCACTACTATCTGCACCATCGTGCCCGTCAATATTTGAACTAATTAATACTTATGATAATATTCTGCTAAAATATGATGGTCCCGATGACGCATTTGATCCAGTTTTTGTTTGTCACAGGTCGTGAATTCGATCCCTACATGTGATAAACATTTACGTGAGGAATATTTGTGTTTGTTCTGTGTCTGGATATTATATATGTATCTATATTTTCAATTCCACTATTGTTTGATGTGCATAATAACACAAGTGCTTTAAACGGAGTCAGGTCAATATGTGAGATATTTAGGAATGTTTTAATTCTAATTTTCTTAAGAAAGTCGAGACATATGCTGTGTGTTCATAAATTTTAGGATACTGGGTCTTGTAATATAGTAATACCAAAAGATCTTATAGGGTTCTTAATTAAAATAGAGATAAATGGATCTGTAGACCACCTTGGAATGCAAGTAAATCGATCCCACATAAAAATGTTAGGATTCAAACCCGAACTAATAATTTATTTTTCGGCACAAAACAGCACTGTAAAAAGTAAAGAAAAGCGCAATACTTGAAGAACGAAGTTTATTAATTATATATTAAATAGAAAAAATATAGACAACACATATAGAATTAAGAATAGTAATTAAGTTTTACATAGTCCAAAAAATTTTACAAACGCAATCCGATTTTAAACAGGAGTGAGTCAATTAAGTAAATTCGTTGTACACGTTTAAAGCGGGATAGCTTGCGAGGCGGCACGCCGCGTGTGACAAAGAGGTGTAATATATGCACTCGCGCGATGTTCACGTCTCAATCGCAGTCCCAAGTTTCATAAGCGGAGCGATTTCGGGAAAAATTGTATGGCGGTTGTCTAAGAATAATTTTGGAGCCGATTGCTCGCTTCAGATATAATAGAACCTCTGCCTATCTATTACAATTTAATAAATAATTGCCTTTATATGATTTGCAAAATCGTCCTAGCCGCTATGCGATCTGCAAGATATGTCAATATAATGAATACAGTTAAGATCAAAGCAGATTTATTTATAAAGAAATGCTTATCTATATTACATCTAGAGTTTAATGAGATTGCCTGTAAGCTCAAGCTAAAAGACACTTGTTCCTTAAGTCTTGTCCCCGTAAGGAACAGGGTTGGACAAGATTCTATTACAACACGACATTGAGTTTCAGTTTAGGTATAATTCTAGTACTTATGACTGTTTCAAATATTCATTTTATCTCGCATTTTCTTAGTATTTATATTTCAATTCGGGATTGCAACGGGAAGATATGGGCGGTTGACGTAGCCAAAGAGGAATTTCAACGGATTTGTCGAGAATATAGAAATATTTTTAAAGCGTGTCCGTATATCTTCACGGCTATCTATTCACCGCTTATACCTAGAGTTGGGTAAGACTACTGTTAGCTAAATGCTCGTTTTCGGACATGAGAAAATAATTCTCATTTCAGCAATATACACGGAAACGTACCTAACTACCCCTACTCTACTTTTATTATAAACTACCAGTGCTCCTGGGTTTCATTCGCGTAGTTCCAGTTAGTGAATAATTATTAATAGATTCCTATTTATTAATGGAGAAAGTAGTTTAAGTCACTTTTTATAAAATTAGATATCTGCTAATGAAAGTCCCGTTAAAACCGCTCCAGCCGTTTCAAAGGTTAGTTGGAACAAATAGACAGACAATTTTTAATTAATGTTTTATGTAATTATCGTTTATACTATATATGCATTTAAAAAACTGTTAATTTAGTTTAATGAACAGCCGTGGGGTACTTTCAGAGTAAAGTAGTACTCCCCTGTACCAGCTGTCGTAAGAGGCGACTAAGGTACCAGAACCGGCCGATTATTGCGGATGTATATACTGCCACAGCGTACCTCAAATGCACGGGGTGAAGATGGGCAGCAGCATCCCCGTCGCGAAAGCTGCGCTCTACGATCACCAACATGCTGGTCCAGCAGTGGACTCTTAAAGGCTGATATGATAATTATGATGAATAAACGAAGGCTAAAATTTTTGTTATATACATAAATTCCTGGACGGGGTCCAGGGCGCCCTACAAAACGCGTACGAAACTAATAAGGTTTTACCTTTAAAAAAATAAAAGTTTCATACCTATGGGTATTTTGAGTAGAAACCTAGCAACACCAGGTCCAACGGCGGCCGTACATTTAACACAGCGTTTGCAAAGGCTTTGAAATTTTAAGGGCGTTTTAAACAAAGTAATTTTGTTAATCTCCAGCTAGGCTCTAACGGTTCCCGTTATACAAGGAGGGGCAATGATAACTCAATTCGACTTCTGAGAACAAACTAGGGGACAATGCTGCTAATTTCTTGGAATTGACATAAAAGTTAAGTGTTGTCTTAATTTTAATTTATTTGATTGATATTATGAAAGAGGTAAGGGGAGCGATAAAAGTCATAAATATTGTGTGTTACGTGGTTCTGGTATAAGGCAATTGAATCCCGCACCGACGAACGACTGGAACGTGGAATGTATAAAAGCAAATGTTTTTGAATCAGCATTTATTGAGTTCAAATACCTACATAAAAAAATACAAATTAAATATTTGTTGGGCATGTCAAGTATTCTCGGTGTTAATAATTGACTTTACTCCGAAAATTTTATTGTAAGACTAGAAACGGCCTCGGTTTCACCCGCGTAGTTTCCATTTCCCGTGAGAAAAAAAATACAATAAAAGTAGTAATTTATTCCTTATAACAATAGCTGCCAATTGAAGTCCGATCATTTGAAAGAAAAAAAAGAAATATTGACAATAATCAATATTGATAACTTTAACCCAAATATAACTTTTTATTAAAATAACTTTGAAAAACAGAACTTTCATGCTAACTTTGTAACCCCCTTTTATCTGTTTAAGGGCTAATTTCTAAAAAATATTTTACACGTGTTTCATGATTTCAATGTAGAACCTTCATACTGTATTTTATTGGATTAATTTCAAGAACGTTTAAGTTTTATACTAGCTTTGCACCCCCTTTTTACACCTTTAGGGGTTGAATTTTTAAAATCCCCGTATTAGTGCCTACCCCAATGCTATTTAAAGGAAAATTTCAAGTTTCTAAATTTTATAGTTAGCCCTGCGTTGATATTTTCGTCAGTCAGATGCTCAATTTTTATATATATGAATATTCAAATAGGCGAATATTATGTTTACATTTAATTTTCGACGGTTATGTTACTACTGGGATTTTTGTTGAAAAAAAACTGAAAATCGTTACTTTTTAAAGCCGTTTAAAAGAAGTTTGTATCATTTAGTAACTTTAATACAAAGCTAGTGTTGTGATCAGACTAGTGTTCACACCCATTCTTTGTATCATATAATATTACATAGAAATTTTTGTCAGAATCAATTGTAGTCTTTCTAACATTCATCATCATCATACCAGCCATTAAAAGTGAAATCCACAGTTGGTCATAGACCTCTTCGAGAGGAGGAGATTTTTTGCTGGGTAAGCGTGCTGGCAATCGCAGAATTCAGCTTTCGCGACGGGGATGCTGCTGGCCATCCCCGCCCTGTGCATTTCAGCTGCACTATTTTGGATGGATATACCGCCTTCTGTCGTTTCTGGTACCTTAGTCGCCTCCGTCCAGAGTTAAATAGTACTTCTCAATAATGTCTCTAAATTTGATTCTACAGATTTCAAAAAACTGAATAGGTATACAGCTTGACGTGTATCTATGACATTAGGTCCTAAAATAATAATGATATGTAATTTGCAACACATTCTTAACTCAACTTTTAATGTAAAAAATATATATATGTTTCATTGGTTTATAGACAATTGTTTTATTGTTGGGTTTAATGTGTGGTACCGGCAAAATAAAGTAGTACATCCCCTTGTACTATGTGTCGTGAGAGGCAACTGAAGTCCCTGAACTGACAGATAGCAGTATATTCACCCGCAGCTATATAGCTCAAATGCAACAAGGTGGGGATGGACAACAGCAATTCCGTCGCAAATATAATTGCCACCACGCATGCCCAGTGCGGCAATTATGGGCAAATTCCCCCATTCTTAAGATGACCTATGTCCAGCAGTGGACGTATGGTCTGATGATAATGGGGTTAATGCCCTACAATTGCCGTGCTGAATTCTTACTACTTTGCCCCATTTAAAAATAATACTTGTACCCGTAATATTAATTCACAGCTAATAATAGATTTTGATAGACAGGTTAGGATAGGTTTTGGTGGAGCCTCGGTGACTATTCTACGGAAGCCCTAGGATTTGTGGAACCCTCTTTAGAATATCTGATCTGAGATACAGCCAATATCCATTATTCTTTACACTTTTTGGTTGGCAAAGAAGTATACTATCCGTGTAATGTTTAACCGTAGCTTTTAGACGCTTGTGAAACCGCTAAGTAATCACAACTCATTACGCGGTTAAAGGGTAAGAGAGAATTCTCACGCACAAACCGGAACACAGAATTTCGAACACTTCCAATTACGTACAGGAAAAGATGAGGTGAGGTATTACGTACATCAACGTTATATATATCTAAGACCTTTACGCTTAAGAGGCAAACTATAAAAGAGGTTTGACCAGCCATAGAGGAAACTTGAATCTCCAGAAAAACATGTCTGAACATCCTTGTTAAATATGTTCAAACAAAAATCATACTTCTTTAAAGAGATTCAAATAGAATTGAAGCAAAGAAACGAAGGACGCGAAAGCCGCTCTTCCTGGATGGGTAGCGTATTTCATCATTTCCCATGCGCGGGAAAGGAGGAATAGTTTCCTTACGCCCGGTCCGAGGAAATCCGTCGCCAATTGAAAAATCTTTGTGGGATGTGAGTACTGGGTCGTAGGTGTATAGAAACTGAATGAGACTTACATATCACTTAGGAACATTATGATTTATTTAGTTATTGCAAAAATTGGTTGCCTGTAAAGTCGGTATACGGGCGAAAGTTTTACGTGACAACGACTTTGAGTGGTAAAATAATTTTAATGTGAATATGCAGGCGCCTAAGCGAAATAGAATCGCAAGACATGAACCGGTGTGTATGTCTATCTCTCTCGCTCTGTCTCTCTCGCTCTTAGGCGGGCTAACTGTGCCCGAGTGGTAGGGACCCGTGCCTCTCACTCGCTCCCATTGTGAGCGCATAACGTGAGCGGAGCGTAACGCAGTTTCTTGAAGTGTCACCCGGCAAACCAATTTATAAGACGTTGTCACGTCAAAAAATATGAGTAAAAAATTAAGTATATATTCCATGATAGTGATCTTGTGCGACAAGAGTGGTTCGATACCTGCCCACGACAAATATTATATGATTAATATTTGTATTTGTTCTGTGCCTGGGTTTTACATATATTTACAAGTATCATATTTGTGTGTCTTGTCTGAGGTCCGTTACATAAGTGATTTAAGTGAATTATCTCGGAGTGAGGTCAATGTTTAAGATGTTGTGTGAATTCGGTATAGTTTTAATATTTCTTTTTTATTACACACGCAACAGATATATTTATATAAATAATGTTACCATAAATTGAGATATTAACTATCCTATCTCTTAGGTATCTGGTATCTTAAGTAGGTCGCTTATAATCATAAGTGTAGAAGTTCATCCCACACATATAAAGTGATACATATTTTATATACATGATGTTGATATATATTAGTCTTAATAATATATATTAAGACCGTGTGATAGAAAGTATCACTGCAGCCAATAGACGGCAAATCCGTTGAGACTTAAACCTTCGTAAATTATGGAACAGTATTAAAATTAATGTCAGGAATTTACGACACTCAAACAGATATTTGACAGGTTGCACAAGAGGACTATCATATTTTTAATTACTCTAATTTCTAACAATAACATTTTACGCCACTGATCGTATTAAATATTACCTTCATTTCTATTAATGCCTATTTTGTCCAATAATACCATGCTATATAAATTAGATTAAGACTGTATCAATGAGATAGACCTCATAAAAAGTCAAAGCATTGGTACCTCAATCTGACCCTATTTCTACCGCCATGCAGCAATTGTCATATTGCCATGTTCCGGTTTGAAGGGTGTCCTAAAGTCACAAGGTTGACAACGCGGTATTTATATCCTTATGATATCAGAAGCATCTAAAGGCTGCGGTGATGCTTTCTATCACGCCAACTGTTTGTTTGTTTCTTGACCTGCTATAATTATAGTAATAAAAATAGTCACTAATTATATTAACCGTAAGAGGCTATGTATAGTTATCGAAATACGTAATATTTTTCTTTAATTCAATAAATTAATCAAATTTTTAATAATATTAATATTTGAACGAAATAAAATAAAATAGACATTGAAACATCAAGTAAAACTTAGAAACACAAAACATGTTGCATTGCTCTGTGTATTTTGCAACTCTTTGCAACATTTCTCATGTTACAGTAACAGGCAATGTTTTGAAGAGTTATTCGACAAACTGCAGCTACGTTTCTACACCGTATCACTCACAATCGGCTGTCATACCATCCCCACTACCTCGATAGATGCCAGTCAACCATTATATGATTTAATCGTTAATTTCTCTCCCGGAACGTTAGAATAGTCTATGAATACCAAACTGGCTATCGTTTTCACTTAGCAATAAAAAGTTTAGCGTAAGGTCTATATCTTTGCACCTCTATACTTGGCGTCACTTAGTAAAGCCATAAGAAAATGACGTTAAAAAGTTTAAATCTTCGTAATTCCTTAACTTGTTAACTTTCACGTCAAAATACAGCAGAAAAACATTATATGAACTAGAAATCGAATGATACGTACGATGTCTATAAAGGACTACTATTTGATATTTGCGGTTGCATTGAATTACGGATACTAGTTTCTTTTGTCGCATCCAGCAAAGGATTCCCCGCCAGGTATTAGTCACAAAGCCACAGAGGGCTTTGACGTCATACCTAATAACGTTTCAAATCTCCATTCTTCCTGGAGAAATGAGGACGGGGGATGTGTTATTACCTTATGGAGAGATTTACTGCGCTAGACTGTCTAAAGGCCTAATCTTTTAGCTTGTTCGTTGGTCGTTACAGTGGTTTTACGGAGGATTTCCTTCACTTCGTTAATTTGTATGCGCACAATATAATCTGCACATATAAATGGTAAAAACAAACATGAAACTGAATAAACTTACACAACATCTCATACATTGATCTGACACCGAGATTATTAGTTTATAATACTTCTGTTACGGACATTAGACAACAAAGGGATCACAAATACAATACTTAAATATTTATTTAATCTCCAAACGCAGAAGACACAATTATTTCTCATATAAATGCTTGTCCTAGGTGGTTGTGGAACCCACGACCCTTGACCTTTATCTGCGCCATTGCTTCAAATAAAATGTTTTACGCATTACAAATTCATTATTAGGAAATTATACAATTTTTTTCTGATACAAAATCAGTAAATCTCTACACTCTTTATGTTATGTTGTGACTTCACTAAAACAAGCATTCGGTTTACCATTTATATATGGGTATATGCAGGCAAACACATAACAAGACAGTCACATTGATCCCTGGCCCGGCTACTAACAGGGGCAGAGTAAGCAGATTTTTATTTCATACTAAAAATAGGAAGATACACTTATATTTTATCCGCGTTAATACTAGAAAATAATATACAAATCAACGAAATACAAAATTCGCCTTAGAAAAAAGTGTGTATTGTCCTCGCTATACACATTAACTCTACGTAATAAAATCCCGAAAATGTAGTTATAATTGCTCAGAGCGTTAAACTTGATGTTAAACCCTTTGTATCCAGAAACAGACTTATATCGATTAGCATTTAATGCTATTAGTAACACCGTTAGCAAATTAAACGATACAATATTGACGTGTTAATTGATGTTTTGAGATAGGTCTAGACAGCAGCATTAGTGATACTCAACTTCTTTAAGGTTAAAAGTTGTTCATACAGAAATCTACAATGAAAATAAACTATGAGTACAAACTGCAAAGTATATTTCTCACACGACATAAATAGTAGCGGCAGTAAAGCGAAGCAACAACGAAAAGAAGCAGACGGCATTGAAGCATTTGCTTTGTCTAGAATTTCGAAGCTCACGGATACAAAGAAGGGGATTGTATCGCTAGTCAACTGGTGTCTATGTCAGCTATCAGATGCTGTCGACAGGTGAACTTCGATAAAAAAACTTCGATGAATATCTATAGGTAATTTCTAGCGTTTTAGTTATTAGGTAAACTAAATTTATATTGTTAATGCGAAATTCTAAACATTCAGAATATTCGCCTATGTCTCTTTTTTTTTTGGCCGAATTGTCAATACTTAAGTAAGATAAGAAGTATTTAATGGTAAATAAATCGATTGATATTGAATAAGTAGGTTAAAGCAACTTGCATTATAGACCTAGGATAAACCTAAAAGTTCATCACATAAATATTTGTACAATTGTGAAAAATAGTTATTTTAATTAATATAATATATTTTTTGTGTGTTTTATATAAATAAATACTGAACGAATTGCTTTATTAACTTTTCTCCATGTTTACTTTAATTGTGTAATTTCACGTCTGTTCGCGTAATTCCCTAAAATAAAGGGATACAACTATTTTGTAATACACGTCCATAATATAAATGTTTGTTATAGGTAAAGACTGAAATGACGGCCCTTGACGCAAATTCAGTTGTGGTATCAGCTATATATTTGTAAAGGTATTTACTAAGTAGTTCTTGCGTGATAGAGTAATAGACATCAATACATCCTAACAAACTTTAGCGTTTATAATTTCAGTTGATTAATAACTGCTTTGTGCTAACTTGTCAAATTATTATTTTCGTTAACTGATTGTTAAAGTTTGTGATAACAAGTCTGGAATCAACTAACCAACTAAAAAGAACTATTAACTGTTTAGGTTAGTGTTTATAACTAATTAGTATTGACTAACAGTTACATAAATTGGCTTGAATGGTTTCTTTTAAGTCTTTTAGTAAAAGTCATATACAAGTTGTTCTATTATCAATATACGTACTTGCAGAGTAGAATAGTATCTCCCCCTGTACCAGGTAAGTAACAGTAAGTGACGACCGAGATACCAAATCTGATAGCTGGCGAAATATCAATCCGAAACAGCAGCGCAGTTCAAATGCATCAGGACAAGAATGGGCAGCAGCATTCCCATTGCTCAAGCCAAAATACGCTCTGCAATTTCTACTACGCTGTCTTTGTCTGTCTGTTTGTTATAACTCATCTCTGATGGTTTTTACGGGACTTTCACTGGTGGATAGCTAATGTTTTATTTTAGAAAATATGGTTCTTGTAAGGTTCCTCGGAGACTATTATATACTTAATCGATTTCAAAAGTTCTTTTACTTACGACAAGCTGCCTTATCAGTAAATATCAAAAGTTATACTAACCAAAACTATGAGAGAGAAATCGAGAGTATTGCTAGCAATAAAAATAATTTCACTGTCTATCTTACCTATCAAAAAGATACGCGTAAACACAGCTGCGTAGTGATATATATGGTAGAAGACCTTATCGTTTCTTGACAAAACGATATTGAATGAATATACGTATTTCTAATACACAGGATGCGGTCGTGTTCGGCTTGGATATCTTAAAATTCCGTGTGCTTTTGCCATTGTTCGATTAACAAAGCGATGTATCGGAACACAGTCATGGGACGTGTGTACGGATTTTACTATTACCAACCTAATAGAAATTCAATGGATTACTACGAAAATGATAATGGAATTATTGCGACATTAATTACGTAAGATACGGATTTAAAAAAAAATGTTCTAAGTTCTTCTGTTTATTCTTATTAGTTATAACTTATAAAATTACAGATATGTTAAAGGCTATGTCTAGGTTTGGTCGATGTGAGAACAGAAGTGTTGTGTGATCGTCCTAAACACTACTATTCTCAACAGTTCTGCCTCTTACAAAGGTCGTCTGCATTAATACTTCACTCTCACCTATATCTACCGCCAAACAGTAGTGTTCGCATTATTGCGTTCCGGTTTGGAGGGTGAGAGAGGCAGTTAAATTATTGGGTAACGTGACACAATATCTTTAAGTCACAAGGTTCGCAACGCGTATGTGATATAGATATATATATAAATATAGATATCCTTGTGATGATACGAGCGTTTATAGGCTGCAGTGACGCTTGCGCTTACACGTGTATGCTTGTTTGTCGACCTGTCTGATAAAAAAAGGACACCCGCAGATTGACTCTATCAATTGAACGGTGTACCGTATTTTGATGAGGTAAACATACCTTGTTTTATTCACTACTTATCTTATATATATATAAGTATATATTATATAAATAAGTAGAAGCAGACTGATTGATATATCATCGCAGGGTCTTAACTACGATCATCATCATATCAGCCAGTGTAAGTCCACTGTTGGACATAGGCGTCTCTAATAAGGGACAATTTTACCCATAATTGCCGTGCTGGGCAAGCGTGTTAGCAGTCGCAGTGCACAGCTTTCACGACGGAGACGCTGCTATCAATCCCTGTTGTATATGAGCTAAACTCTTTCGGATGGATATACCGCCATCTGTCGGTTTTAGTACCTTAGTCGTATCTTGCGACATCTGGTGTAGGCGGAGAGATTATTCTACTCTACCAGTACCTTATGGCTAAAAATTTGGTTTTGGAAAATGTTTAAATAAAGTTCAAAGTTTGATGTTTATTGTTCAACAGGAATCCAGACCTATACCCATAGTACCAAACCACTAAGAACATTTTGTAAAAACGACTAGAACAGAATCGCATTAGACGCAGTCCAGTCCACATACAACCGGTCTCATTGGTAATTTGGGGAGTCCTATGAACAGCAGCGGATATCCGATGGCTGATACGATGATGATTTTCTAGATATAATTGTCTGTCGTCGGTCGAAGTAGAAGAGCGTGTTGTACTCATAAGTTTTAGCAATTGTATAGGCAAAGAATTTTAACAATATGAAATTTGCTATTTTCATAAAGATTTTACTATCCGATATATACCTCAGTTCATTATTATTTCACTTTGCACATAAAAAATCTGTTTCCAATCCTTCTAAATCCTCTATCCTCCTCTATCTATTTTAAATTGGTCTCTTCGTATTTCCATTTTGTATTTAGTAAATAATTCGAAGTACATTTTAGGATTCGTATTTAAACTACAATATTCTACAGCAAAATAATAGACCCAAGTAAATAATAGTTAAGAGAAATTTTTGGATAAGCTTATTTAGGCGTACAATTTTGTTCTCCAAATAGGTTTCTATATATTAATACTTGATACGTAATTTGTACCCCTTTTTTAAGGATATTGCGCGAACGGACGTGAAATTACGAAAACTACTTTTGTATAAAAGAAATAAAGCTATTTATTTTATACAAAAGTAGTAGCGCCCCGCAGTTATGCTCCCCACTTTTACCCCCTTAAAGGTTGAGAAAAAATAATTGACCCGTGTTTCATGGTCTTCAATGAAGAAAATGTGATTTCATTTATACTGAATTTCATTCGAATAATTTTCATACTAACTTTCAACCCCAGTTTTACCTTTTTAGGGGGTGAATTTTTAATAACCCTATCTTAGTGCTTCCCTCGTTATAAAAGGTACCCGTCTACAAAATCGAAAGATTTCTACCCTTATAGTTTAAACCCTGCTTTAATTATGTCGGTCTTCTTTATTTATGTATAATGTACTAAAAATATAGTAGATTCATTTAAATAACTATTACACTAAAGCTCAATTGAAAATAAAATATTAATTGTCTATCGAATGTCAAACAAATCATGAAAGAGTTTTTACAAAAATAAATAAACTAAATAGACTGTTAGTATTAAAGAATTTCATTGGTTATTTGATCATTAAGTTGTGTCGGCCTGTTTTTTTATTATTTATTTAACTTTATTGCACAAAATATTTCAAAATGTACAAATGGCGGACTAAATGCCAGTTGGCATTATCTCCCAGT
>JACJUM010002929.1:3783987-3885150 GCA_020976665.1 Heortia vitessoides
ATGTATATATATGTATGTTGTGGCATGTTATGTAGTCATTGTTCCTAGTTTTTATAGTGAAAGGTAATTAATAGCTTTTATTTAGAACTAAACATACTTGTGTTGTTGTCAGATATGTGTAGGTTAGCCCTAATACAATAGAGAGATGATACATAGTCAGTCATTTCACAAATATCATCATGAAAGAAATGGAACAAATAAAGCCGTTGCTACTTCTTAGCTTTTAAATAACAGTTTAAAAACAAAAATAGTCAGAGCTAATCAAATGTCACATTCGAATTCGGGCACCCTCTTATTTCTACCATCAGAGGCCGTCTTTAAGTGATTCTCCCGTGTCCCCAATCTGGGGAAGCCATTGAAACTATTCCTGCTGACCAATGGGTTCTCTCGCACCCTTTCTTTATGAAATCTGGAGGTGGAGAGTTTCCCGCCCTTCCTTTCGGGGAATTTGGGATCAGCGAAGTTGTTTCCGCAAAGTTTTAGTCGCTGAAGGTGCGTTCATTGACCTCGCTATCGGAGAAGGCGCGCTCGGTGAAGGTGACGTCTCGAATGCCAAAACCACCCATCCGCGTCGTGCTGATGCCGAACTTGTTCCGGAATTCTTCGTTGTAGAAATTAAACACTCGTTTCTCAAACTTCCCTAGAATTTTTGATAATTGTGATAATAGAAGTTATATATTTATAATGTTTCATTTACTCTTTGTTATATTTATATCCAATTTTATTTAGCAACAAGGATTTGTCGTTTTATTAGGTGCCACAAAATTAATATTTCATCAATATTTTCTATCATTTTCGTAATTGAAACTCCAAGCTTTGCTAAAAGTAGTGTAAAGGCATGAAACCTTACTTTCACGTATTTCTACCGTCAAACAGAGGTCTCCCGCTATACTTGAAAGGTGTGTGATTGTTGAAATGACTGGGCATATGTGAGATAATATCTTTAAGTCACTAGGCTGTTGAGGTGCTAGTGATATATTTGTAAAAACACAAGCGTTTATAGGCTATGTTTGCTATCACAAAATACTGTAAGCGTGATTGCTGACTCAGTATCAAAAAAGCCTGCCATAAAATTCGGAGTAAACAAATTAAAATCATTCTCTGAAATCCTTCCGCTCTCTATCATACTCCGCCCATAGCCCCCCCTTCTCATTAATGATAGCGCATGGATCTCTGTACATCGAGGACTCTTGGTAGAACGAGTCCAGGTCCACGTAGTTCCCTTAAGGTGCGTTATCGAGGAGTTCCGCTAACTAAGCCTTCAGGTCTGCAAAGGCGGGTGTTTGGGATGGATCCGCGTGCCAGCACGAAGGCATTACGCGGTACAACTGGGGCTTTCAGAGGGGTGGTCGTTCCAGGCGATAGCCTTAAGTCATAGCGGCTAGTACCTCTCGACCAGATATGGCGGCGTATGGCGTTGAACTTGCTATAGAAGAACAAGGTATGAATATTTTTATTGGTATCTCAGGATCTCTCTATCTCTCTCACAGGATCTATTTGTGCCTTCCTGGCTTACTAGTTGGTTTTCAGTTCGAATATGTCTAAGCTTTCTGTTCTAGTGAAATAAAATGGGAAAGCCAGAAATTACCCTAAATTAAATAGATCCCTGTATACACGTCAGGCCTTTTTGGCGCAGATAGTAGCAGTATACCTGTACGCTATAGGTTATGGATTTGATGCCCACCCAGGATAAATATTATTAGGGTGAATATTTATATATATATTCTGTGTCTCGGTCTTATATTTGCGATTCTCCTTCTGTTGTCTTAAATAACTTATCTATTTTTATTATTAAAATTGAACTATACGTTTGAAGATTTTAAAATAATCCTGTTAAGTTGTTTTGACTACTCATAGAATTCTTCTCGAGTGGAATGATATGTAATTCGTGTCTGTAAAAAACTAACCGAGTGTGACAATCTTCTCCTTATCAGTAATATCTGCTAGCTACTCTTTCTACAACTAGGAACTTACTGACTAGGTGTCAAATTACATACTTTAGTCAGACGTAACACACCTAAGTTCTCCGGATTAACAAGCTTCCGCATTAATTGAACCGTCTTTTCAAAATTTAAATTCCGAACGCGGAACTCGGTCCCAATCTCGCATTCGATTGTTGAAGACTTACTGTAAGCTCCTTAGTTGAGTAAGAAGATTTTGAAACTGGATCAATTGCGTTGTTCAACTTTGTTGCATTACAAAATTAAGTCACTTTTTTAAGGGCGAACGGGGGTTTCTGGGCAGACTCCTATCTCTTGATTTCTCATCCGGCTTTTTATGATTCAAAAATAATATTTAATCGATTTCTGGTGATACGATTTAATCAATCTAAATTGAATAAAGTGCATACATTAATTTAAACAGATTTACTCGATCGTAGTTGTCTGTCATATTTAAAAACTGCACGATTCCACTAGAAAATTACCTAGTATCACCACAGCGCGGTATATCGTTTTCGTTCTTAACAGTTTTAGTTAATTTTAGTTGCACTTACTCGCCGCAGCACGTTCCAAGTTGCAGCTCATAAATTATCGGTAACTATCACGAACTAGTTCGAGGCAGTTAGATTACAAAGTTTTGTATGACAGTAAAACTGGATATTGGCGCAACGTTATTAAATACCTCTGGGCGGTTAAATTAATTCAAGTCCATAGAAAAATGCTTGGTTATATATTTATTTAAATTAATTATCTCCCTTATGTTAGCCGGGCGGTAGAATATTACCCGTCAATTAGCCAGTTGTCAAGAAGCGCTAGGTACGAGAACCGATAGATAGCAGTGTATCCATCCAAAACAGTGCAGCTCAAATCCACAGGGCGGGGATAAGCAGCACAATCCCTCTTGCGAAAGCTGTGCTCTGCGATTGCCAACACGCTTGCCCAGCGCGTCAATTATGGGCAAAAAACTTCCTGTGAGAGACCTTCGTTCAGCAGTGGACTTCTAATGGCTGGTGTGATGATGATGGCAATTAGGGCAATCTGTGTGATACATAAACTGGTAGTACGCAGCCTGCACCCAGCGCAATCTTGTTACAGTCAGATCCTCTGTCCACCGTATGCTGCGCCATAGCTTCCATTCTATAACATAACACTCCATCGGTCACCGGTTCTGCGTATGTACTCGTACTATCTTGCCCATTACTACTTTAACGCCACTTTCTTTAAACAATTTCTTTAGGTAATGTAACTTTGGTTACCTATGGATCTTTTTATTTCTCATACATATAAATTATTCCAATTTTGGTTCAATAACAAAATAGACTCGCACATCACGATTTTATATTTACTATCTATTTCCTGAAATTTATTATGAGGTAACAACTTCTTTTCTTACACAAACAAAGATCTATTGCGTGGAAGCCTTACAATTGTTCAGTATAAAAGTATTGTTTGTATTATTTATGTAATAGAAAAAGAAGCCTCTTTATTTACTATCGAACATATTCAAGGAACTAGAGATTAGTTATTATAAACTAATAGCATATCAGTCATAGAAAGTTAACTGTTGGATATAGGCCTCCCCAAAATAGACGGCCTATTTCCTATAATTGCCGCGCCGGGCTGGCGTGGTGGCATTGAAATCGCAGAACGCAATTTTGCATTGAGGATTCTGCTGCATATCCCCTCCCTGTAGTATTTAAGCTGCGCTGTTTTAGATGGATATACCGCTATCTGTCGGTTCCGGTATCTCAGTCGCGTCTTACGACACCTGTTACAGAGGGAGGTACTTTTACTTCGCAGTTACCACACGGCTTCTATTCCACTTTAAACTATAATATAACACAGTAGCCGTAGAAAGTCCACTGCTGGACTTAAGCATCCCAAAGAATTGAAGAACTTAATCCATAACTGTCGCACTACTAGTTGCAATCACAGATAGTAGCATCGCTACGAGAACTTTCTAGCCCATGTCTGCCCTGTTGCATATGAACAACCCAAGACATCGGGTCGGTATACCGTCATCTCTTGGTTCCAACACATGAGGGATGTAAAAAAATTCGCGGTATGATTGGGAAGGAAATTAAACACCAAACTATTGCCGCCTTGACTTCTTCATTGTCGTCAATCTTTATTACGAAGATTTGTTTTTCTTTTTTGTAAATAATTAATAGTCACTTAGAGCTGAGTCTGGGCTGTAGGTTGGGTGGTTCAGTTGTTCGAAGCCCCATCGGAGAATGGCTACCGTGGCCATAGTGCGAGTGAACAGGGGCATTGTACAAAAGGTGCACACGTTTTGACAGTTTTCCACTCCTTTTTTCCTTGATGGCATTTGTCAATCAACCACAAACCCACGTCCAAATTCGTTTAGCTTTTCTAAAGTGACTGAGAAACAACCACCCAAACCTTTATGTTTAGGTATACATACATTTTCGGATGATTATTTCTTTGATTTTATATTTGTATATCCTAATTTTATTTCTATATATTTATTCTATCTTTTTTACCTTCCCTTTGGTACCATTGAGTAGCTATTTTGTTGCACTTGTTTTTCAATCTGATTATGTATCCTGGACAAGCCGATTGCAAACATAATATGGAAACTTGTAACCAGAGAGAAAATAAAATGGAGTACATTGTAGGACGCCTTTTCAAACAAACAAAGAAAAAAATACCAGAATAACTTGAATTATGTAAAATATTTATATAATAGTGCTTCAGTTTCAAAAGGTGTAAAAGTAAATATTATGTCGTGACAACAATAGAGAAAATAATGTTGAGATACTGTGGACAAAAAATATGTAGAATGACGTAGAAATATATAGAACGATTTAAGCAGACATAAAATAACCAGGTAGAAGAGGTGTTAAAGAAGCCCAGGTACGAAGTACGAAGAATAAATAAGCATGTAGGAGAGGACTAATGCGAGTAAAGGAAACGAGAGAGGAGTGCCAAGATCGTAGCAAGCGGAGATTCATACCTCCTATCTTCTCCGATGGGACACAGACGTGATGTATGTGCATATGTGTAGTTAAGATATGTTTATGTATAGAATAAAAGGCTTAATTATATAAAACAATAAAATTGGTCGGGTCGTTGTATCTGTCTTCGTATCTTTCGGCCCTTAAACATTCCCTTATACTTTCAAAAATTGGCACACGGTCTTGTCCTCCAGTTTTTTTCCGAATTAGCCATTAGACCCGTATTCTGATTTATTAACGTAAATGTTTATAATTTCAGAATAAGATATGTATGACTTCAAACTAAATGCTGGCAATTAAAGTAAACATGATTCAATTGTAATTACAAATTCCTCCGTACTTCAGACACATCCAAAGCTTCGTAACAACAAAGTTACCGTGTGACAGTAAAACTAACAACAGTAATTAAATACAACCTAGTGGTAAACGAAAAACACGAACAAGAAAGAAACAGAACAAACGCTTGTATTCGCACCCTTAGGGTTCAGTACCAACTTAACGATAAATACATGCGCATAAACTATTTATATATAAAAAACGAGAAGCTTCTGACTGATTGACATATCAACGCAGGGCCTAAACTATAAGGATTAGTAACTTGAAATTTTGTTCTAGGGTTCCTGTTATAACGTAGGGGAGCACAAAGAAATATAAAACTTGGGTGCAATGTACATATAATATATACCTTTGCTGTTTTTCGCTTGGAATTAAAATTCTTCATGGAAAGTCATGAAACATATAAAATATTTTTTTCGAAAACTATGTATTCAATTGTGTTAAACCATTCCCCGCCCTGTTGCATACGCTACGCATTCTTGAGTGAATATAATATCTACTGTTGGTTCCGATAATGTACTGTTTTTTTTAGCAAATATGCTGATGTTAAAGCTTATACTATTAATTTGTATTTGTTATTACACTGATCACTCTATCATAAAGTCGTACACTAGCGTCTGTCGAGCTGGCCGCAGCTTATGTAACGACGCTTCAATGTCACAATCTAATAATAATTATATATCTAGATATTATATCTAGGATCATATTTACATTGTTATATGTCAATGTACATATATAAGAACATAAATTTATACATAAGTACATATTTCTTATGTTCTTTCATTTATTAAGTAAAGACACTGTTAAAACCTTAAATTGCTTGCCAGTTTGCTATGATATACAGGCAAAATATAATAGTATCTTCCCTTGTTCCAGCTGTAAGAGTTGAATTAAGTAACGGAGCCGACAGATGGTGGTATATTTATCCGAAGTTAGCCCAGCTCAAATACAACAGGTTTGGGATGGGCAGTAATTCCGTCGCGAAGCTGCGTCCTACGTTTGACACCACGACACTCTCCCCAAAAAAGTTCTCCCGTGTTTAATAGTTTATTTTTAATGGCTGATATGATTATTCAAATGTGACAACTACTTCAAGATAAACACAGTATGAATAAAAAAAAATCTATTAACCTCGGCACCAAACAATCTTGAAATCTCTATAAATTACAATTACAATTGTTTTTTTTTGACATAAACAACATAAACACTACTCATATTTGTATGTATACTTTTATTTGCTACGCCTAAATAAATAAGAAAACATGACTACATACTTGGCAATGAGATTACGCACGGGAAAATATATCAACAAAGATTTTCATGACAAATATTTTTTTAAGGAGGAATTGTAGACAACAACATCGAGGAAACACCATATTGTTTGTTAAATGTATCTTCCTTGATTTTTTCCTTTGACAATGTACTGGGTCCTTTTGAAGTTTTACTGTGTAAATCCTGCTTTCAAGAGATTTTCAGTGGATATTTTATTTGTAATGCCCCTTTTTAACTGGGTTTTAATTTACTTGCTTCAGGCTTAGTGGCGGTGTATTACATTTTGGACAAATTTTAAGAGTTTTATTATTCAAACTTTAAGGTGTGGTAGGAGACAGACAAAAGATCATAACCCATCGAATATTAATATTAATCGGCTTAGTTGCCTTAGTTTTATTTACGGAAAGAATGATTTTCTGTAATCATCATCATCATATCAGCCATAAGACGTCCACTGCTGGACATGGATCTCCCCAAGTAATATCGATTAGGACCAGTTGTATGCGGCCTGTGTCCAGCGCGATCCTGCGGTTTTAGTTAGATCGTCTCCATCTTGCGGGTAGACGCCCTACACTGCGCTTGTCGGTGCGTGGTCTCCATTCCAGAACTTTACGACTCCATCAGCGATCGGTAATATTCTATAATATCTTAGTATTTTTGAAAAGTTCATTTTACAACTTCTCGTTGCCTCTTTATATTGAAAAGCATGGAGCGGAGAAACAGATACTGCTTTTAAATTCTTCATAGTAAAGTGTGAAGAGTGTATCATGATTATCACATCCATGGAAGTCTACTGCTGGACATAAGTCTCCCCAAAAAAGGGCGAATTTTGTCTATAATTGCCACGCTGAGTATGTGTGTTGTCAATTGCAGTTCGCAGCTTTCGCGACAAGGATGCTGCTGCCCATCCCCACCCTGGGTACATGAGCGGAGATATCGGATGGATATACCGCCATCGGTCGGTTCTGGTACCTTAGTCGTCTTTTACGACACCTGGTACAAAGGAAAGTACTATTCTACGGCAGGCAGAGTATATATAAGAAAGGTGTATATTTGATCAGAAATGCTTAGGCCATAATAGGGCTATCTTAATAAAAATATATCTCGTAAGGAACTATTTTTACGGATAAAGAAATTAAATAGTTTAGCAGCATTTTGAAGTGATAAAAATTTAGTGTGTTCTTGTACACCAGAAGCGATATGAGAGGACCATTGCGGTTTGAATGAGAATTTTGCGTAGCGCATTTGAAGGATATGTTTATAAGAAGTGCGATAAAGAGAAATATGTTACGTGAATAATACTATCACACAGAATGTGGGTGAAAGAAAAATAACAATATAAAAATGAATGTAGCAGTTAGCAGTTTACTCCCAATGGCTCTAAACATGATATCCAAATAAAAAAGCGGTTTCACAGCGGATATATGCCGAACAAATTCAATAAATCCTTAGAAAAGGTTTGGTGTGGTGTGCGGTGTTTTACGCAGCGTTTCAAGAAACAACCACAAAGAGGATTCAAGTAAATATCAGTTCAGTGTACATATGTCACTTTTTCATAGCAAATGGAAATCTATGCATATCCCAGTTGGAAAAAGACTGTATGTATTTATGTACCAACGCATCGATTAATAGGACAATACTGATCTATCCTTTTACTAGGTTTTTATAAAATCCCAAACCATAATTTTTAAATTTCTATTTAATATCCGTACATAATCTGTAACATATTGTTTACAGTTTTTTATTCATCATTGTTTGCCGTGGGGTACCAGCACAGTAGAAAAAAACCTCCCAATGCACCACGTGTCGTATGAGATGACTAAGGTACCTAAACAATAGTGTATTTTAAATACACAGGACGGGCATGGCCAGAAGCGTTCACGTTGCGAAAGCTACGCCCTGCGATTGCCAACACGCTAGCCCAGCGCGGTAATTATAGTTTTCAAGGTCTTTGTCAGTCCAGCAGTGAACTTCCAATGGCTGACATGATTATTCGTCATTATTATCAAAGCGGCCGAAGAAAAACTACTGTTTGATATAAGCCTCCCCAAGCAGGCATTTTTGCCTATAAATAGCGCGCTGGGCTGGGCTAAATAATATTAATAGCAAATTATTGCGACGAGTACCCTATTGTATTTGAATGGCACTGTTTTGGATAGGTATATTGCTATCTGTCGGTTCCGGTACCATAATCGTCTCTTATGATGTCTAGTACATAAGAAAGTACTATTCTATTACGCCAGTATAATAAGAAGCGGCCTTGATCTGTTGCATCGCACAGAGCATGGTTTACAAGAGTAAGTTTAGGGGTTCAATCTCAGAACATTTTGAATGTATGCAATAAAAATGTCAATTTAGAATATTACAGCCTTTTAAACTGAGAAACGTAGAAAAGAGCTAAGTGAAATAAGGACAACTTTCAAAAGCTACCTGAGTTCCACCATTGATCTACAGGTGAACCCCTTAAAGGGGAGCGCCAAAAAGAAAAAGGTGTAACGTCCTTAATTTTCCGGCCGAGTCTTTGACAGACGAAAAATTTGGCTCTTTTGGGCCACGGACTTTTGTAAGGAATGGAATGAAGTCAAACGGGTTTCAGGTTGACTGTTTAATAGTAAATGGAACTTGCTGAGATTGTGGTTTATTTATATTGATGGTAGATGGTGCTCTATAGTATTGGGATAGGGAACACTCACCGGCAAGCGCAGTAGGACGTCCACCCACAAGGTGGACACACGTTTGACTAGACTATTTATTAGCTTAAATGCACGTGAGCTATAATATTCTCTAACATTATTAGAAATACATAAAATTTAATAAAAAAATACACGCGCTACTGTTTAAATGACACACTATGTACCTAATATTACAGAAATTCATTTGTCAATAGGCTTTAATAAATATATTCTCTTTTGGTCTTATTCAATGTTTTTTTTTATTAGACTAGGTTGAGAAACAAGTCTACAGTCCGCGTAATAGAATAGTTATATAACCTATAGTTGTACAACAAGGGTATCACTAACGCTTTGCCAACCTTGTGACTTGAAGATATAATGTTACATTACCCGGTAATTTCGCAGAGTCTCTCATCCGGAACACAGCAATGCGAACACGCCTATTTGGCGGTAGAAATAGGTGAGAGTGAGGCACCAATGCAGATGACCTTTTGCATCTGCCCCATGTAAATTATTACTAATACTATTGGCATTGACAAGAAATAAAATAAGTATCTATTTTATTTTTTATTAAATATGGTTGAAAGTCGAGAACCGTGCGACCGTTAATAAAATTTTAATCAATATTATATTTGAATGAGTTAGCGATATTTCGCCCGATTACCCACCGTAGCAGATTTGTTTTTTAACTTTTTTGACAAGCTTTGTTTAATAAACATCTGTAGCTCAACAGTCGTGGGTTCCATTCCCACTCGAACTTTCTTGGGCTGGACTTTTATTGCTGTAGCTAGTTTGATTTTAGCAAACATTATAATCTTGCAAACTATGAACAGCATTTTGAATGCGAACATTAAAATAACAAAGATATTTATAAGAAATGATATCATTTTAGTAGAAAGCGGCTGGCAGGCAGGATACATAAAAAAGTACTAGAAACATTGAGAAGACCCTAGAAGACTAAATACTAATAAAAATAAAATAAATCTAGTCATGATGCCTCATACGCCGCGCATCTCAAACTTCGTTCTAGAGTTTGTAGAGCTAAATTTTCGAGCTACATGTTTAGTTACTTAATATTTTTTAAGATGTTTGCGGTGAAAGTTTGTAGATAGCAACACCTTTAGCTGCTTATAAGTGAAATCTGATATTTGATACTGATCTATCGGAAATTATCTTAGTTGGAGTGCAGTCGATAAATGACTGCATTTTCATAAGAGACGTCGCTGAGTTAAGAAGCTTTGCAACCATTTCATCATTAGACAAGTTATCAAGGGGTTAAGCAAATGACAAATGTATCGCCGACTGTAATTTTTCACAAGTTTGCACTTGTCGCCGTGTGCGTGCAGGCACTGGTACGGCCGGGTACACTTCATCCAATTTTTGCATACGGTCCCAAGCGAAAGTAGTATTTGACTTAGAGGCTTCTTTAAGCGACCAGTATTAGATTTTCTACGTGTTTTTATTTTCTATAAGGGCTTTCTCCTTAGTTGGAGTAGGAGTTGACGTCTTGATTATATTTTTTATGTTGGTCGAGTTGGTCGAACGAGTCACCTGATGGTAAGCAATCAGTTAAAGGCTGCGTACGCGTCCGGGAGCACAGTGTGTTTGTGGTATCATCTAAAGCGGAAATTAGTTTTTTTCAGTTTTTCACTTTTGGAACATAAACAAAAAAGTAAAAAAAGGTAGAACAAAAATGTGGACTAATCGCGACGGGTAGTGATATTAAAAGAAGCGGAGTCCCAAGTCCCACACTAAGGTCCAAATCTTCTCAAAATCGATTAATAAACGATGGAGATGTTAAGAAAATTACAGTCGAAATTAACAAGTTACCCTGAAACTTGGTTGATTTGTTTGTGACAAGGATATTCTTGTGTTTGATTGCGATTCCCGCTATTTTTGTTACGGTGCCCTACCATTTTTTTTTTTTTTAAATATTTGCCTACGCTAGTTCCAGATTAAAACTTTAATGTAAGTCCTGAAAGTATCCCGCCAGGTACTCTTGTATAATTTGTGTACTAAATGGGCTTAAGTGGTTAGCGTTGACATCATTATTATCGTAATAACTATCAAACTTAAGGGTTTTAACTTTCATTTCATACTATTATCTTATCTTATATCTATCTCTATATTTATCTAAGCGAAAATAAAAGTTATTATGTCATTCAATCAATCTTAAGATCTATTTTCAATATGAAGAAGACTTTTAAATGCAAAATCTAGTAAACAAGCACCAGTATAGAAATAAAAAGCAAAATTGCGTTTATTTTTTATCACATATAAATTTATACGATTTACTCACACGATAGTTGTAGGAATACGAATGTGTTGTGAACAGTTTGCGTGTATCTAAACGGGCCACAAGTTATGTGGCTCTGTTTATCCAAGCCTCTGAAATCAGCTGAAACACAGGAGCTCTTACAGCCAACGCGATAAAACACGCGGTTTATTGCGGGACTAGGCTAATAAAAGAGGCGCAAACTTACGACTCTTTGTAAAAAAAAGAGTTTTTCGCTACTGCATGTGCATATTTTTTGTGGCTGAGTATAAGTACCAAGTGCACTAAATGACTACTAAGCTACTGGAACTTATAGATCGTGGTATATCAAATGCAACAGGGTAAAAAAGGGTCCCGCTCCAATCCCGCAAATACTGCGCCGCGCTTCACTTCTCGCAACATTAGATCGAAATACAAGATCTTTATGTTATTTCAACAATATATCATCATGTTAACCATTGGAAGTCCTCTGTTGGACATAGACCTACCCAAGATAGGCGGAACTTTGCCCATAATTGCCGTGCTGGACAAGCGTGTTAGCAATCGCAGAGCGCATCTTTGACGACGGGAATTCTGCTGCCCATCCCCGCCCTGTGCATTTGAGCTGCATTCCTTCCGGGTGGATATGCCGCTATCTGTCGGTTCAGTTGGGAGTTACTAGAGTAGGAAATTTGCCGGTAGTTCATATCAATATTTCTAGGAGTGCCTTTTTGCCAAATTGTAGTTCTGCTACGACTAAAGTGACGGTGTACTCGTTGCAATTGTTTAAGACGGTTAGGCTTTGACCCGTGAACTTGAACGACATAGAAGTAATAAGACGAATGTGCATACTAAGCTATCTTTAAGTTGGTGGTATGTTCTTGATTGGTTTATTTGACATTTATGTAAACGCTACTTCCTTCGCGGGCATTTTACGATAAACGAAATCGACTTTGACTTTCACGGTTCATATTATCGAGGTTTTGTGTCTATAATTGCCACGCTCGAGTCGACGGAGATGCTGCTACCCATGATAGATTTGAGTTACTTTGTTTGGGATGGATATATGACATACTATCAACATAGGGAAATATCATTTACCATTTTAAAACATACTATTTTTTGTGACATCACATGAAAAAATAATATTTTGGATTTTCTGTACTATAATATGCATGTATAAATTCTCCTCTCGAATCACTCCACTCTATCTATTGCCTAAAGCTATATTAAAATCTTTTCAGAAGTATAAAAGATCTAAGGCGAACAGCGGTAGTGACGTCATTTTATACTATTTGAAATAATAAGGAATGAAAATGCCTCTAAATCAAATAATTCAGTGTTATGTAAAGGCTCGAGGTTTTGAGTCGCTCGTCTGTGCAGTTTGACTAAGAAATCTGGATCGGTGAGCAAGCAAGTATTTTGTGAGAAACAACCAATGCAATTATATTTTTATGAAGGGAGAACGCTTGGATAATTATGTGTATGAATTTATTTAGTCTGCTCCTTTCTGTACTAAGGTATATATCTTGTGGATTTAATTGGCGCTTCAGTGAGTTTTTCGTATTTTTTGTAGCTAGTACTTGATACTATACGAACAAATTATTGGAATAGCAAATACTTGTTCGTTTTTATGGTTGGACTACCAGAGTGATTTTGATTACGAATAAAGTTTGAATCTTTAGAAAATAAATATGTTTCTTATACACTTTTTCAGTACATAATTATTATATCATACATATTTACATGAGGTGGATAAATAAATAAATTCCCACAACATTTTATATTTTGACCTGGTTTCATGATAAGTTGCTCGAAGAACTTGTGTAACGGATATTAGAAAACATAGGCATCACAAATATACTACTTAAATACATTACATTTAACACCAAGACACAGAACAAACATAAATAACATCATATAAATATTCTGGGCGGAGATTGAACTCACAATTTTGACGCACACTACCATCTGCGTCATCGGGCTTGTCGAAGATCTCATACAAAGGTCGTCTGAATTGGTAACTCACTTTCAGTTATTTCTACTACAAAACAGTTTTTCACATGTTTCGGTTTGAAGGGTAGAAAAGCAGTAAAATACTGTGTAATGTGAAAATATCTTCATGTCACTAGGTTGGCAACGCGCTGGTGATATGACGAGGCTAAGCTGAGGTGACGCTTTTCACGTGGACTGTATGTTTGTTTGTTTTGTTTAGCTGGCATAATAAAAAAATATATATATTAACTGTGGGTAAATCATATTTAAGTAGACTACTTAAAAATTAAACAACCGTATACAATCCAGGTAATAATAATCAGATGCGTCATCTTAGAAAAACACATCCATATAAAATATTTGACGTTGTAGGTTTTCTTACAATATGCAATACAATTTAGACAAACTACTTATTTAGCATGATATATTATAGTCTTCATTATAGCCATTATAATGTCCACTGTTGGATATAAGGCTCGCAGAAAAGGAAGAATTGAGGAACTAGGCAAACGTGGTGGCAACCGAAGAGTAGTTTCGATTAGATAATGAAACTGCTCATCTCCATCCTGTTGAATTTTAAGTACACTATTTCGGGAGAATATACCGCCATCTGTCGGTTCCAGTACATCACTCATCTCTTACGACACCCGATTACGATTGGAGGGGAGGTACTAATCTACTTTGCCGGTATTCCACGGCCGAATTTATTTAAAATAATAAAGTAATCTATTTAAAGCACCAAAAATGATTTACGCACGGTTTGAACTTCTCTGGTGGTATCGAGTGTTGGTCTACTGCTAGAAAAAGGGAATATTTGTCCATAATTGCTAAGCTTACCAGATATGGTAACAACTATATGCTTGGCAACGCGAAGATCCTGCTGCCCGCCTGGATGGGCAGCAGTGGCTTGTTGTGTTTGAGTTTGGTTGTTTCGTTTTGGTATACCATCAAACAGCGGTCTCTGGTACGCATGAAGGTTTTTTTCTGCTGATACCATGGATGATAACTAAATGAAATAGATCGATTGCCATCACGCTTGCTCAACCCAGCAATTATGGGCAAATTCTCCCTTTCATAGGGATGCCTATGTCCAATAGTGGGCGTTTTTAAGGCAGCCATGATGATAATGATGGATACTTGATTATTTACTGATATTGACAATGCACAAAGTATGTCTGTCTGTTTGTTATGACTGCATGCTTTTACCACTGATATAATTTGTTTTTATTAATAAAATTTGGCATGTGGATAGCTTAAAACGAGTAAAGTGGAGGAAGGGAGGTTAAAGAACTATAACGCAGAATACGCTGTTTTCATATACTACGATGGTGCAGATAGTAGTGAACCTATCTTGTGCCCCAAACCTCGTGGGTTTGATGCCCACCCAGAGTAAATATTTATATGATGAATTGTATTTGTTCTGTGTCTAGATGTTATTAATATGTAACTAAGAATTATATTTGCAATTTCTCTGTTGTCTGATATCCGTAACACAAGTGCTTTAAGCAACTTATTTCGGAGTCAGGTCGACGAATGAGATGCCGTGGATTATTGTTAGTCTGGAGTAAGATATAAGTTTACTTGTTATTTCAAAACATTTATTTTTTTACGTATCAAGGAGCGACAAAAAGATCTTGCCGGAGGAGAAGCTGAAGCTTTCTGAAATATCAACTCAGGGCTTACACTATAAGGGTTAGAAATTTTGCACAGGGGTTCCTTTTGTAATAAGGGAGCATTAAGAAAGTATCTTTGTAGTATTATAGTATATTATTATTATTATGAAAGTTGAAATTCATGAAACACGTTTAAAATATTTTTCGAAAGCTATCATCATATATAAAATAGACGTCAATTTATTTTTGTAAAATACATTTAATCCATCAAAGCGTGCACCGTTATTAGCTATGCACTATTATCTATATTATCACTATATATCTCTTATCTAGTTCACTAATCCCTTTACTAAAACAGCCATAAGGGCGAGAATCAACTATTTGAGGGTGGTTTGTAATGCCGCGCCGGAGTAATCGGCCGCGGAGTATTCGCCGGATTCGTGGAGTATCGGAGTAATCGCCGGAGTAATATGGTAATCTGTTGGAGTAAGGTCCGAGGAGTACAGTGGATCGACCCTTGGCGTATAAGATAGGAACTGTAGCATCAGCGCTATCAGGCGCGTTAAAATTGTTTTGTATTGTAGTTTTTATATTTGTAATAATGTATCAATGCACTACATTCACACAGATTAATAATGATTGTTGTAAAAACAAGTGATTTCGGAGCTTTCATAAAAACGCTCCTTAATCCGTTTGATATGTTTAAAACAATATAAGGCTGAATGGTTTTTGCTTTATTTTTTAAATTCGACATTTTAAAATAGAAATCAATATCATTAATTATTTAAATAGATATAATTTACACGTGGCACAATACAAATGAAATCGTAGTCACACCCGCAAACGAACGCCAGCGCTAAATGTTAAAGGGTTTACGTTTTGTGAAGTGATGGAAAATAGGGTTAACGAGTCGGCTCTCATTACCGCTGTTCTTGGGGCTTTTCTCGGTTCACAATAAGGATTTAAAACGCATTGAGGATCGCAGCTATAGGTGTATAATTGAGCTATTATAGCCATGAAAGCCCATCAGTGCCTACTGAAGAGATATTGTTCGAATGAATAAAAGAGATTTAGTCTACCTGAGTTGGTTTATTTTTTTGAGAGTCTATGAAAGAATTCTGAGAAGAATCTTAAGTTAGTTTTAGGGATCAGTTTCATCTTAAAAGTAAAAATATTAATTAATAACTTATTATTTCAAACCTTATCTCATTATATATATATATATATATATATATATATATAAGAAGAAGCAAACTGACTGACATATTAACGTAGGTAAGCACTATGAAAGGATTTTAGAAAAAGAAAATAACTATTAAATTTTGCTGTTTTTGAAGTTATTCGAATAAAAGATACAGTTTAAAGGTTTCTTCGTTTAAAATTACGAAACATGTGTAAAATATTTTTTCGAGAACCAAAACCACCAAACCACCAAAACCAAAAAATTGTTCGATTATCACTCCCTTGAGGGATCAAGGGAGTGATAATCGAACAATTTTTTTCGAAATTTACAATAGGATTGCAAAGTTATCATAAAAGTTCTACAACTTAACACCTTATACAGCAGGAGGCTGTTAGTTTTAAAAAAAGTTCAGATTTTTAAAATACAGTTTATTCCATATAAAACGCTTGTTTCGATATTCTTTAAAGTATCAAAATTCATAGGGTACTTACTATTTCTAGACCTAAAACTATGAAATTTAGCAAGTTATTTATATTTTTATCATGATAAACATATTATAGTGAGGACAACGACCGTCGGATTAGCTAGTTTATAATATAAACGATGCGCACAACGTACACTTTCTTGTTAATATAATAAAACTATTATAAACTCGGTTTATTTCATTTTTTGTTCGGCGTTCCTCACAATACTCGCAAGAAAGTGTTAGTGTTTTATTGTACATTTCAAATATACAGGCATCTTCAGATATAATATTATGTACTCTTTTGAACTGAATGAATGAATTTTCAATTAATTTAGGTTAAAGTATTGTGTCACATTTGACAAACATTAAACAAACTCAGTTTCTCTCACCGCAGATGCTTCAGTCATATCACGAACTAATTATTATTTCTACGGTTTTCCATAATCCATAAACAATCCATAAATGCCTGCAGAAAATAATTAACGAACAACTGACTGGTATTCTCGGTTTTCCTTATTGGGTGGACCAAATATGGTTCTTGTTGTTTAATTTTAATACAATATCTGAAATAATACTTCTTAAGAATGTAATACCCAACCCGTATTACATTCTTAAGAAGTATTATTTTAAGATACAGCCACTCGCATACTGCTGTGACTTTGGAAATAATTGGAATTATCCTGTTTGTCTCCGGCAAGCCTACTTCAAACAGAGTAATTCCAACTAAAGCGGCAGATCAACAGCAAAGCACCCCATATTTATGACGATGTTGAAAACATCCTCGCTAGTCACTCGAAGGTGTTAAAACACACGCACACGCCAACCTAACCTAATCTCAATTCAGCTAAATGAATCAATCAATTAAATGCCTATTAGCAATTACAGACACTACATTTTACATACACAATTAAAAAAACGTTAGGTGACTCTTTAGAAAAAAATATTGTATAACTTTTATAAAATAAAATAAAACAATATTCAAAGTTAATTATTACTCTTTAAAAGAGAAGAGGTTTAATCTAATCTTATGGGACTTAGTAAATTTTAACAATTTAAACGTTTTTTTCGAAATGATTGCAAAAACGCCAAGTATATAATAAGCAAGAGATGTAATAGGAATGAGTATATTTTACTAGAGAAACAGAACGTAGAATAGAACGCGTTGCAGAGGTTTCATTATCATCATCAACATGCTGGACATAGGCCCCGCCAAGAGATCTCGAATAGGACCGGTTGAATGCGGCCTGCGTGCAACGTGATCTTGCGATTTATCTGACGATCTTGTGGGTGGGCGTCCTACGCTGCGCGTGCCGGTGCGTGATCTCTATTGCAGAACCTTTCAGCTCCATCGGCCTTCGGTTCTGCGTACCACTGCTACTTTTACTTGTTCATCCGCCAAGCTATACAACATTGGTTCTTTTACGGTTCTCTTCATTCCTGATTTGAGCGCGCAAAGAGACTCCGAGCATTTATTTATTGAAATTTATTGCACAAAATATTACAAAATGTACAAATGGCCGACTCTATGCCAGTTGGCATTATCTTTCAGTCAACCTCTACAAGAAACAGATAAAGATTGCTTTCTCCATAGCTTGTTGGGCTATTTTCAGTTTACTAAAAAGCCAATAGTAAGACTAGGTTTCGTTGCCATAAGCCATTGCTGGTAACAGACATTGATCAAACATTTTCGACATAAGATACTGAGGTACCAAGATATAAATAATTTAGGAGACCAATACTGGTCGACCAAGTGGTTGTTACTTAGAAATTCTATATAAGACTGCTGAAAGCCTATGAAAAAACTATTAACGCCACTAAAATAGCAGCATTGTTGCAAGAGCTGCGGACTGGAAGTTAGCAGTTAGACCAATTGCTTACACCGCGTTAAGCTGGCTCAATAGCGGTGGGGTACCGGTAGAGTGGAATAGTAGCTCCCTCTATACCTGGTGTCGTAAACAGCGACTGAGGTACTGGAATTGACAATTGGTAGTATATCCATTCATTACAGTATAACTGCAATATGGTGGGAATAGGTATTAGCTTTTACGGCGATAAGTTACTGCGATTGCCACCACGACTGCCCAGCGCGGCAATTATGGGTAACATTCTCATTTTATCGGAGAGACTAATAATTAGCAATGGATGGCCGCTATAATTATCAATGTATTCAGCGATAGATTTATCAATATACAAATTGTATAGTTCTTCCGCGATCAAAAGTAGTATATGGTCTATTTCCTACTATATACTCGTATATACCTGCTCTTAGTTTTATCTCAAAGCTTTTCTGGTTTAACTGATTAACATGGTATTTGACTAGTCTTTTTCCGTGTGAGCTCCATATTATATTACTGCTCGAAATCCTAGCTTTTCCATATTCAAAAGTGTTCTATAGGTGTTCGCTGACCTCTTAACTACCTCCTAAAACAGATTAGGGCAATCTCTTTGGGGAAAAAAACATAATATTTCCCGATGAAAAATTCCTATAATGCAAGCTATTCAGATGTCAATTTTCATTTAGATTTACGATTTACATTCAACTTGTTTTCCTTGTTTAAAACAGAAATACTTTCGCATTAAACATATTAGTATGAACAAAGTTTAAGATGCTTATGTTAGGTGAACTTGTTAAGAAAAATGTATGTAATGAAGAAATCTATTGACAGTATTCAGTGAATAATTCATTACAATAGGTCCTAGCAATGTTCCCGGCGATAAGTAAATATAATGAAATGAGCAAAATGTACCACCGCAGTTCCTTCGTGTCAATGGGACATTAAGGGTTAACACGTTTAGCTCGCCTTACTTCACTGGGTAAAAACATTAAATGAAAATGTTACTGCAGACGAGAGGGCGTGGACGCAATAAATTCCTTTACGACTGTACGCTTACGCCCGTAACGGTTTATTCGTAAATATTTTGATGGTTGTTCTTGAGCTGGCTGATGAAAATTTCAATTCACTGTACTCTTTAAAAAGTTTTTATGTCTGCAAGACATTTATAACATAATTTTTATTTCTGTACCATATAGGTGACGTAACAATTTTTTTTTATTAAATACGGCTATACCTACGCCGGATATGTCAGAGTGAATTGTGTATTCAATTTAATGATGTTCAATTAATTTGTTTTAGTTTATTAATGTAAACTATTTTCTAAATGTTACAAGGTCAACTACTGCTTAGAAAAAAACAGTCTTTATTGTTATAGGACTAGCCATAAATGACTAAGCAAAGGAGAGCGGAAGAAGTTTCTTCTTTCTTTGTTTCAAATTGATGATTCAACATATTTTTTATATATGTAAAGAAAACTTCTTTGATTTACGATAATTTTTCTTAAATTTGTTTTTTTACCAAGCCCCGACTGACGGTTATATTATATAATTATATATTTACATTAAATTTCACATTTAATGTAAATATATAATTATGATATGTTTCACATCAATAAGATTTGTTTAAATTATATTATAAAAAAACCTGAAGTAAAGGCTTCAAATGTTGTTTCTTTCATTTTTACAGGTAAAGTAATATTTCATTAAATATAAAAACTTCTTGTAATTTTCATTTTTTTAATAATTCTTTCATTATTACTGAGAAATGCCATTACGCCATTATCTTTATATATATACGTAAAGAATCTACTTATAAGTCGTAGATATATTTTTTTTATTCGAATAAAGTTAACAAATGTGTGCGTGATTGTGCGAATAGAGTGAAAAATTTCTGATGGCGCGTAAAATTTTCATATATTACGAAAGATTTCGCCCGTAGACATTAATTTTCCGAGCTGCTAAGGGTTTACCGTTTACCAATTTTAATAAAGCCGGTAATAAAGGATTTTTATTAAAGTATTTCTTCCTTTCCAAGGGTTTGGGAAGTAGGTCGTAATACTTTTTATATGTTGTGTAAATATTTGAGATCAAATGTCTTGCTTTTAATGTAATAAATTATATAAAAAGTCGAACTAAGTAACTCATCACTTAATCGATGTGTTAGTATTAATGGAATGACTCAGGTCAGTCACTATATAGCAGGCTTCCAAAAACTCCGACATTATTCTGAGCTGATCAATATTCAAATATGATCTCTAAGTACGTAGATTCGAATTTCAGCTAAAGAGTCACCGGTATCGATAGATATTACTCAAAGCTGTGTAGTTTAAATGTAAAATGGCGGGAATGAGCAGTCCGATGCTACGCTCTTCAAATGCCAACTACGAGCAAAATTCATACTTTCCTAAATAACCTATCCAGTCCAGTAGTGGGCGATCTACGACTGCTAAGGTTTTGATAAAGTTTCCATTTTTTTTTATAAATCGCTAACAAATTCTAATTTGCGTAGTTGGTGTCAATGAATAACAACGACAAAATATTTTTCGTTTAGTGATGCTTTATAGAAACTCTTTTTATTAGTAATCTCTTAAATATAGGAAAAATAATATTAGATGGGGGTATAGCTATATGAGTACAGTAATACCCTGAATTTACGCAATAGGACTGAGCAATAACTGCGTAAGTCGAATTCGCAACTGGATATTACTGAATTAACAACGCTCCGCGAATTCACCCGTTTGATTCCTTTACTCGTAAGAATATAGGTATATAATATAGCTCTTATTATTTAACAATAATATATAAATAAAATATGAAATAATATTTTCCATATCCATTGAAATCGGTAGAGTAGTTTTTGAGGGTTTTTGAAACGTACAAGAATATATATCTATCTTTATCATATCAACCAAAGATAGTCCACTGTTGGACATTGGCCATATCAAGATAGGGGCAATTTTGAACATAATTGCCGCGCTGGCCAAGCATGGTGGTAATCGCAGAGCACAATTTCGCAACAAGGATGCTGCTGCCCATCCCCACCCTGTAATATTTCATTAGCGCTGTTTCGGATGGATATACATCCAGTTGCCTCTTACGATACCTGGTACAGAGGGAAGTTTTAGTCCACTATGCTGGTACTCCACATACTCTTTCATAGTTTTAATTTAGGTAGGGATATATAATAAATAGTTTGGTATATATAATAATTCTAATCGTGAAATAACTTTTTCAATTAATTTAGTAGATTTTGAATTTATTCGTTGCACATTTACATACTAACAAATCTTTCCTCTTTATAATAGCAGTGTAAATAATTTACTATAGGTTTATTTATAAGATTCTTTAAGAAAAACTTACTTTTTCACTTAAATAGTCGAGGTCCCATAGACTATAGGTCAGTATGTTAGCAAAAACTTACGTGTACGACAGTACACGTTCTTCAACTACCGCTCTGAATTTGCCTACGCAAGGCAAAACGAAATTATTTTTTTACCCTGTTCACGTACTATGTATCGCATAGTAACAATGATGCTAGAAATAGAAATGTCGTATTTAAGTGTTACAAGGATACGTTGAAATTTGCATTTTGTTGTAATACCACAAATTGTTTTTTTTAAACTATGTTCCTGTAAGTTGAGTGAGTAGTTTCTGGATAATATCAAAGTTTTTTTTTGTTTAAGGATATCGCAGCGTAGGACTTAGTTAGAGTCTCCAACTCCAGGATCAGGGTCGGGATCGAAAGCAGTATTCCCATTGAGAAGCACACTCACGATTACCACCACGCCTACCCAACGAGGCAATAATCTTTCAATATAGAACAAAATATACAAATGAGGACATTTTTGACCTTAACTTTGACTGACAGCAAATTAAAATGAGCCTGGCACTCAAGGGCTCTGTTAAGGCATCAGAACTTGGCGGCTGTTGTTTCGGAAGTGGGATGAAGACAAACAGCCGCATTAGTGAGACCTATTATAGGTCGTACAAGAGCTACACTTTATTAAAATATTGTCTGCATTGGTCACCTCACTCTCACCTATTTCTACTGCTAAACAGAAGTGTTCACATTGTTGTGTTCCAGTTTGAAAGGTTACTTTTCTCACCGTTCAAACTGGAACAGTGAAATCACTGAGTAATGTGACATAATACCATCTAACTGTGATATATAATCAATGTGCCAGTGATATCCTTGTGATAATAAGAACCTGTCAAGGCTGTGGTGACGCTTGAAATCTCGCGGACCCTATTTTTGTTGTAGACTAAATCATATAAATATGCGGGTATGTACTGTGGGGGCAATAATGTAAGCACTCATCGGCAATTGAAGTGTAATGTACCACAAATAACCCTTTTAAATCCCGAAAAAACGAAAATTATTAAAATATATTTATTCACAGAACATATCATATATTGACCTGACTTTATGGTAAGTCGCTTAAAACACTTGTGTTATATATATCAGACAGCTGAGGAATAACAAATATAATACTGAAATACATATTTTTAATACCCAGACACAGGACAAACATAAATATCATCATATAAATATTTGTCCTGGGTGGGGATCGAACCCACGACCACTGGCCTGTACTGACCTGACCCTATATTTGCCTTTATGTCAATCTTCAAGCGTCTCTTTAAAGCTCTATGGATGGAAACAGTAAAATGCACAAGGTGAATTAAATAACAGATATAAAGATGTCAAACTTAAGTGAGGTAATTTTATATGGGATTTGGCACTCCCAATAGATGGCGCTCATCATGGCATCGAATGTGGTACAAATTTCATCTGGCAAAGTCTACCAGGACTCCTAGTCGCTCTATTTAAAAATATAAACTATCATAAAACATGGCCCCATAAATAACAAAATAACAACGGGTAATTATACCGAACTAATTGCTATATGTTATTCAAATGAGCATTTGCCTTTTTTAATTCTGTCACAGCGTTTAATTCAGTGCCGGTGGAGCAAAAAAGAGTAATGGCGGAGTGGTTTGTAAAACCTGGAATAAACTACACGCGATGGCCTAATAGCTGTTGTGCTATTATTACTAACACCTTTCTAAATTTATGGTGATATGAAAAATAAAAAAAACAATTATTATTTGTTTTAAAACAGACCTCTTTTATCAACTAATAAAACATATAATCCACTTGATAGTAAACGTGACCGCAGCCTGTAGATGCTCGTGCCATCATAAAGATATTACTTGCGTGTCACCAACCTTACCTACTGAAGTTAAAGTGCCACTTTTTCCTGCCTCTCTCACTGTTCAAACCGAAACACAGCAATGCGAAACCTGCTATTTGGCGGTAGATACTACGGTAGATACTACCTTTGTAAAAAGGTCTTCTAGTAAAAAATGAAGTATCTCCCCCTGTACCGGGCGACTAAGGTACCGAATTTAATTTTTTATTTATTTTACCAGGTCGACAAACAAGCATACAGTCCGTGTAAAAGTAAGCGTCACTGCAGCCTATAGACACTCGAACACTGCTATTTGGTGGTATAAATAAATGAAATTGACCTCTAATAATTTTCTTAAATTTCTATGAGGTCTACTTTTTGTAATCAAAACCAAAAGATGGCGATAAATCTGCCCAAAATAGTGTAGCTCAAATACAACAGGGCGAAGATGTGCAGAAGTATTCCTGTCACGAAGCAACGCTTTGCGAGGGCCTCTACTCTTGCCCAGTGCGGCTGTTATAAGAAAATTCCTACTTTCTTGAAGTTCTAATGTATAGCTGTGTTCGTTTTACCGCCACGTGCTTTTTTGGATGTTTGTTAGATGTTAAAAATGCTTAACTTCCTAATATAACCAAATTGTTACAACTTGTTTCAGGTGAAATGCACTACCAATTAAGCTACCGACACTACTAAAGATACTCTAAATTATTTCTAGAACTTTGTATGCCGAAAATTCGCAGCATCTCTTTGTGGTTATATATTGTTTTCATGCAATTCTAAGCTTTCAGGATCATGAAAATGCATAACGTTGAAATTTTGAAAACAAGAAGATAGTTCCGGCATCGTTCTTCATCGTATATATCAATGAATGACCTAAAAATTGTTTAACAGAATAAATGAAATGTAAAGAAAATAACAGATAGTTTTGCAATACGACTTAAATGGGTTTCTTGATTGGTATAACGTAAATCAAATGTATGTAAATATTAGTATATGTAACATCGATATTGAGATGGAGTTTATTGTCATTAATAAACCAGTGAACAAAAAATTTAAAACTCTCGGTATTGTTTTAAGTAATACAAAACAGTTCAAAAGATTTATAATTCTCTCTATGATAGTCTTCTCGATATGATGTTCTCATTAAATGTATAGAATCAATCTAACGAACATTTCTTCTGCGCCCTTCTTTACAGCAGAATATGGATAAAACAGTTTCAACATTTAAAAAGCGTGTGCCTTATTTTTATTTTCTTAGCCCGAAAAGAAAAAGCTAACTGCGTGATCAATTATTATTCTTACATAAGATAAACTAATGGTGCAATTAATTGTCCTTTTCATCTTGGGCAAATTAACTTTAATACTCCCAACAAAACTGCCAGGAGATTGAATTTTAAAATATTCGGGGTCTTTTAATGAACTGGCGAAAGAATATTCACACAACATCATACGTTGACTCAGAAAGCATTTGATTGTTACTTAAAATAAATGAATTATACTTGTATTAATAGGCAAATTAAACTTTTTTTGTTTAACCTTACTTTTTATTTTTTGGTAGGTGAACATTTTATTATTACTGTTGTGTTATATATAATTTCCCGAAAACACTCTTTGCCAGTGTTTTCGTATATTATGGAGGATATGCAAGTATTCTTAGGTGGTGATAAGTATCATTAGTATAAGTATCCACTGGATGGATATATATATCTAAGTATATATAGATTCATTAAAAACTTACTTCATTGATTTAGAACGGGCGCAAAGATTCCTGGTTAAAGTCATGTACCGTACGCCCTTTAGATACTTAACCAAAAGCTTATATGAAACATCTGAATGAAACATTCCCCACTGTTAGAATACAATAGGAATCTTTATTAATAATTGGTGACAATCACAGAGCGTAGATTGACGTCGTTAATGCTGCTGCCAAATCCAGCTCTGTCGCATTCGAGTTACGCTCGATTGGATATAACGCCGTCTGTCGTTTCTGTTACCTTAGTCGCGTTTTACTTCACCTGATACAATATGCTTTGCCAACAATCCGAACCCTTCACTCTTTACAAGTATAAATATGAAAAAAGCTTCAGTTTAAACAGGATTTGGGTTTTATATTAGTAGTACTGTAATATTAAACAAAATATATGATAACATACTGCGTTTTTATACAGAGTGGTTTAGCTTACAATAAAAACTTAATTCATTGATCTAGAACGGGTATAAAGATTCTTGGTTAAAGTCATGTACCGTACACCCTTTAGTTACTTAACTGAAAGCTTATATGAAACATCGAATTTTCTTACTGTTTGAAAACTTTATTTTCTTGAGATGACATTAAGCTACCACAAAACACTGCTACTAGACAACACAAAATTTCAGAAGAGACGATACCATACTATTGCTCCTCCATACCCTGCTCGTACTGTATTCGCAACTCGCTAATTCATATCTCGAGCCCACTACGTGTATAACAAAATACATTTGCTCATTTGCCCGTGAAACTGTCTGAGTATTAGTTACGACGATGTTGAAGACATCCCGACTAGAGCCACTTGAAGGTGTTAAAAACCCATCGTTTTACAGACACGATATAAAATAGTATGTAAAACAATAACTCTCCAGGACACTACATCCTACGTACACACACACCCATGTTAAATATTTCAAGGAAATGTTATTAATTCGGATCTAAACATTGTGATATATTTTATGTAAATCGAAACAGTTATGTTAATGTAGTAAAAGCGAGGCATTCCATACAAATTTTTCCCAAAAAGTAGTCAAAAGACACTTGGTCTTTTGACTACTTTTTGGGAAGCTACGGCAACTAAATATGTAAAAGATTTCCTAGAAATAAATTTTCTTTTTGTTATTATAGTGCTGACTCAAATTGTCTTTAATATTGGCACACCCTCAGGGTTCTGGGTTATTACGTAAATAATGCAGTGAAATGCGAATGGAGTAACTAGAATTCTTATATAATGCATGCTTAGAATGACAGATGTCAAAGTAGTAGCGTATTAGTTATTAGTGTTTGGCACCATAATTTGTTATTAATATTGTTGACATTACAAGACTTTCACATATAAAAATGTTATATAAAATTGCGTGCGCGTGCAGTCCCTGCCTTTGGAGCGATAACCTGAATCAGTTCTTCTCTTTAAGAAAGTTAAAGAGAAGAACATCGTGGGGGAAACCCCACGATGGTCATCCGAGATAAGATAGAGATCACGCGTGGACGCCGCCGCAAGGTATGCAAGAACAATCGAGCATAGGGCCGCTCAATAATAAGCGGCCTTAACTCCTCTTCCGGATAAACTGCATTCGTCAAACATTTGGGTTTAAAATACATTATTGACTTTCAATGTAACAACTACTGTTTTTGAGTCAAACTTCAAAAATCGTATCCAATTCGAGTCATTAGCTAATTGCACACCACTACGCTAACGCCGTTTGATTAAATAAGTATGCTGTCTGTATTATATATTTACCTTTCATCAGGTAGAAAGTATAAAACTAGTCTAATAACTGCGAGGCAACTATTTTCAACCCTCAGAGATTACATTCTTTAACTTATAACCACCTACATCACCGTTCCCTCAGTTGATTAAAGCAGTGTATCTCGAAACATGATCTTTTATCTCAGATTGCTAATAGAATTTTAAAATCGACTTGGAAACTAGTAACAATTTATCTTAGAAGATTACATTGCCCTTTTGGGATTAATGTAGCTTTCAATTTTCATTTTCTGTAAAATTTCTTATCTATTGTTTAATGAATAATTAAATGATGACGCACTCTCTGACGTCTGACTTTATGTACAGATAAATTGTTTGAAACAATATTTAGTATTATCTTCGGATATATACATGCGATCGAGGAAAGTTCAAGATGTGATAGTGCATTTTAGAGTCGTTTTACTAAAATGCACATCAACACGACCAAACTAGATTGTATTGTATTTCATACGAGTTTCTGCATGCGACTTTGTCCGCGAGGTCTTACTATGTTAATACTAAACAATAATACATTTAGGTCTTACTATTAACATCATCACTGAGAAACTGTTGCAATTCCAGAAAGAAATCTATGTTGCTTATGGCAGATTGCTTAGAGAAAAAAGACAGAACTATCTATTCCACGGAAACATATTTTCGGGATAGAAATAAGTCAATGTGTAAACAACAATATCTGTGGCAACTTTCATCCAGATCTAATTTACCGTTCCGGCGTGAAGCTGTACCAAGTATCCATACTTTAATCCATCCATCCATCAAGATGAACTTTCGCGTTCATAATATAAGTTTTAAGATTCTATATCATTATATCAGCCGTTAAACGTCCATTACTGGACATAGGTCTTACCAAGGAAGGAGGAACTCCGTCCTCAGTTCTCACGCTCGGCAAGCGTGGAAATTGCAGAGTATAGCATCACGAGGTCGCCGTCCATTTTCGTCTTGTGCACTTGAGCAACGGTGTCCCATTTTTCGGCTCCATTACCTCAGTGGCCTCTTACGACACTTTGTACAACGGGAGGTACTTCTTAGTCGGTACTCCACGGCTTTCTTAAGGATGTATATATGACATAGCTTTTACATAATATAGTACTGTCTCGTTACTAGCCTAATATAAGCCTATAATTTTCGCGTAGGTCGTTTCATACTAACTCTTCCATTAATTTTCGTTTTTAATATTTGTGCAATCTTTCTACTTTAATCCGTACTTTCTAAATGTCCAAACCAGCTCAACATTCCTACCAATTTCAGTGTTGGAACTAACAGGTCTCTATGAATGCCAGTCGTGCCCTTTTTGCTCATAAATGTAAGGCTTCATTGATACTATTCCACCTTTAACTCTCCGTTTAATATCACCTTCATACTTCCTGTTCCTAATGAACACGCCTTCTAGATACATAAACTCTTTTAATTGTTCCTAAAACTGCAGAATCATGTTGGATGCAAGGAGATGCTATGTCCAATGGACATCCTGCTTCGGATAAGATTAAATAATAATCACGATTTGGTTATGATTTTATATTTAAATAAGTTTTCAAGGGACATACATTTTTAAAGATGAGAGTTCTGGGTGCACGTATTAGGTTATCACGGGCATTAAAATTACCATGCGCTGGATTACGGCACAATTTCTGAGGCTTTACGTTTCCGCAATTATCATTATTATTCCTGTAAAAATATATTTTATTGAAATGCTTTGAGTAGTTTTACTTGTGACTAATCATGTATTAAGTTTTGAATTTAGTGCGTTGGATATGAGTGTTTTTGAGTTGGGGTCTTGTTTGTGCCTTGACAATACCATTAATATCCAGTTCATGTCATCTATTAAGGAAATAATTGTATATTTTTTTCAAGTTGTATATTTTCTTATAGGCAGTTTTATTAATTTTCGCTACTTTTATTTCTTTATTTAAAATGATTTTCATTTTATTTTTATTTCCATTCCTCTCGCATAACTTGACTTAAGTATCCTTAAGTTTTAGGTGGTGTGTTGCCATCTATCAGTCCTGGTACCACAGTCACCTTAGTCTCATTCTAGTCAGCTGGTATCCCATGGCCATTTGACGTTTATTAATAAAAACAATTTTACATCTCTTCCTTTTGTACGAACTAAGAAAGGCATTTAGAACAAAGCAAACAATGTAGACTGTCGGTGTATTTCCCAGGGGGCTTTTTAGTCTGTTGAACTTGGTGAACAAAATTTTGCGCCGTGCCCATCTGTTGGGTAAGCCATTTCACAGAACACTTTTTTGTTATTTTGAAAGTAATAATTGAGCAAACAAGCATAAGTTCCGCATGATAGCGAGTCTCATCACAGTACAGAGACGCTCGGGTCATCACAAAAATGTCATCATCGTTTCGCCAATCATGTAATAGCATTCGATAATAGCACGACCCATTACTCAGTAATTTCATTATATACTTCATTCTACAAATTGTAACACAGAAATGCAAGTGCTGTTGTTAGGCGTTACAAATGGCCAAGAAAGTATCTGTAGACGACCCCGATCTATTTTAATTATTAATAATATTCATGTTTGTATGACGTTTGGTCAAAATCAAGCGCAGGGTGCTACTCCTACATTTTTCTTAAGAAATAAGAGAAATGTTCTTTTTTGTATAGCGACATATAATTATTTTATTTATAAAATTGATTAAAAAACGATTGCCTACAAAAATCGACTTTCACCAAAAAGAAATCGTGGCCACCAGCCAGTACGATATAAAATCCTGAAAATACGAGGTTGCATAAGCCTATTTTTGTATTAACTACGATAACCTCTTTGTTGTTATTCCACATGAGTTCAATAACCTGGCAGTACTGTAAAAAGGAGAAAAACAGAAGAACAATGAACGCATGCATGTATGTATGTGCAACGCCATAATAAACGAAATTCAAGAATCAAAATGGAAGGCGGGCGAGCGCATACATTAAAAGATTATCGGGGTCAATTAACTTGGCCGGGTCGGATTAAACAGCAATTTTATGTCATTTTATTTTAATCGGGCCTTAAATACTTGTAGTTCTGTAATGCACGATGGGTTTTCGGCGGGAAAAAATTGTAAATCATTTTGTTAATCCGCCGCTCTCTGTATCATTTAACATTGTTTATTTTTAATATCAGTGATTTGATTACTAGCAATTTTACAATGTACAAATGGATTTTTTAAAGTCTAAATAGAAAAAAATACAGCATAGAACATATTGAGTCTCTCATATGGGCATATCCATTAAGAGGAAATTTTATACATAATTTATTTATTTAGGTTCACCCTTACCTTGGTGTAGTAGTATAATTTACAACACTGCATCTAAGAACTATATGTAAAAAACTGTATACAAAACTGTAAATGCCATGCGGGCAGGCGTGGTGGCGCAGCGTAACTTTCGTGTCAGGAATACACTGCTTCTGTAGATATACCGCTATCTGTTTGATCCGGTATCTCAATAGTCTGTTACGATACCTGGTACGGCGTTAGGTATTATTCTACTCTACTGATACCTCATGACTAACTAGTGATAAGCTATTGTAGGAGATATTTAAATAAAGTTTCAATTTTCAATCACCGGAAGTAAAGATACTCGTAGTTCCTCCGTCTATACTTGATGATATAAACCGATTTGTGCTTAATGAAATGCCTTCGTGCTACTGATTTCGAAATCTTAAATATTTTAGTCAAAATTAATTTAAGATAGGAGTAACATTATTGGATCTCTACACATAAGTCTGCTGCCAACTGTACAGGCACACAACCAGAGGCTGATTCACGCGCCCTCAATGCTGCAAAAAAGGGGGAATTTTGCCGCGCTGAGCACGCGTAAGTGTAATCGCATAATGTAGCTTCGCAACGGACATGCTTTTACAATGGATCCTCTAAATTACTGCTAAAATATAAATACCATTATTCCATTTATTCCAGAATCGGTTGCAATTGTTGGAGTATAAAACAATAGAAAAATGTGAAAAGATAAAAATAAAAAGTAGTATAAAGCAATTGGCTTATACCTAAAGAGGAAAATATAGGTTCTCAACATGCAAATGCGTACCATGAGAATACACACTTAACTTAAAAATTTAAGTTTGAATTCTATATCTTTTATCATAATTTTCCTATAGTCATATTTATTGGAATGCTATCAGCAGATTATTTAGAAAACAGCAGTTTTTTATCGAATTAATGTGTTTTAATACGTTTGTTTGAAAAAAAACAACACAAGCGATCCAAATAGCTTTATAACCAATCGTTTCTTGTTAAATGTCCTTGAAAACAGTTCCCAGTGATTCAAAATAAACGAGTGACGTGTCTCGGGCACATTAACCGCCCGCGGTCTGTCCCCGGCGAACACGCTACTGATATTCAATACGGAATAACTTTGTGGTTATTCAGTATAAGATATTTGATGTTTATTTACTAGATGTGGACTATGGACCTTCTTGATACTATTAAGTTAGGAAATGGCCACAGGAAAAAATAATTAAAAAAGAAATAAATAAAAATAATAATTTGTAATACACAGTAAAATACAATTGGCGGCCTTATCGCATAGAGATTTCTTCCAGGTTTTTTTTCATTTTTTCCAGATTTTCTTCTTTAGCACCAAATAAAGAAAAATATTAATGTAAAAACATAACACACACTTTTAAAATTAAAAAAAAACTGTAATATATCCTTGAAATAAGTACAGTATTGGCCCGTAAGAATGCAGGTTCTAGAATCGAAGTAACTACATAAATAGGCGAATAGGAAGCCATTTGAGCTTATTACGAAATTCAGATACGTAACCATATTTACGTAAACCAAATATGTATCAAATGAAAAAAAAATTGATGCTCAAGATTTTCACGTTGGTACTCTGTCAAATGTCAAGGTAACTGGCATTTGCATAATCAAGAACAGGAAGAAGAATAGATTGTGCAAAAGCAATTTTGGTGATATGTGGCACGAAGTTACGCAACCTTCTTAAAGAGGCCAAAGATGCACATAATTACGACTAACTACTTTCAGTTGCGTAGTCCAGGACAGGTCACAATCAACTAAGACTCCCAAGTTCTTAACAGTCTTACTAATTGGAATGCAAATACCATTAAATAAACCTGCCAGTCGATTTTTGAGATCAAATTGGCACTGCCCACTACACAGAGTTTAGTTTCTCCAGGGTAAGGTTGACGTTTAGTCAAAACCTGTTGCTCCAATCATTGTTGTGGGATAAATCATTGTTGTTTAAATTAAAAGTGGCATACAACTCTGTCGAGAATGTACGTGCACAGAAGAGAATAGGAAGAATGTACATAGACATTTTCTTGCCCCTAATATCTAGTGATACAAGGCAGCGAGTATTGTGATATGTGTGGAACCTCATACAAAGGTTGTGTGCATTGGTACCTCTCTCTCCCCTGTTTTTACCACCAAGTGCTCGCATAGCTGAGTTCCAGTTTAAAAGGTGAGAGAGGCAGTGAAATTACTGGGTAATGTGACATAATATATTCGAGTCACAAGGTTGGCAACGCGCTAGTGATATCCTTGTGATATTACGATAAAAATGTATTCTCTATAATGTTATAGTTAATTAAACTGTGAGATAATGTTACTATAATTTAATTTATAAATCTCATATTTTTAAAGTTAGTTTTTATTTATTATATATTCTATACTAGCGCCACGATTTCTTGGAGTAGTTCCCAGATACTTCAGAATACAGGAATAAAATATAGGTAAAATTAATACTCGCTGATAATATAAATTTCCATTTTGTGATTGGTAAGTTATCGTTTTGTGAAATTCGTACACAGATACAAAAATTCCGTTTACATATTTCCATTTTAGGTAGAGAACTCTAGTTATTTTGGAACTATCATAGTTAAAATAAAAGAATGTAGCCTTCTATTAGTAAAAACATTACAAAATTCAATTTAACACAACATCGTAAAACTTTTTTCTTGCTTCGCGTGAAGTAACCTAATATTGGCGCTGATTTGTTGGTGAGCTTAAATTTCAGGTCCAATGTATCAGGGAATTGACTTCAATTGCGATACAGCAAGGTGTCTTGAATTTTAACGCGAGGCACGTGCACGCTGCGTTAATCAACGTAAAGACTTGTCTTCATCTAGAGTTAGTCGAGTGTATTTTACTTTAACATCGCGATAGTGTTTTGTTTATAGCACAATACAAGCACGCAAATGCATACGTTTAAGAATTATTCTCTACTATTAAACCTCTAAATATTTAGGAACTTATTTATTTCGTAATTTCGTTCTAATTCTTTTCTTGCCATCATTCTCTCCATTTCAATCCTCCTTCCTTTAAATCTATTTTATTGTATATATAAGAAATACATACAGCTAAATTAATTCTAAAAGCAATGAACTTGACAAGAAACTAAAGTAAAACAAATGCAAATAATTTGTCTTAAATAAATACAATTAATTTGACTTATGAATAATTTTCAAATACAAAACACTGATGAACCAAACTGCGTTTGTAAATTATCTCAATACTCCAGGTAAAATGAAGTCTATTGCGAGTGATTTCAATAGTATCCACCCTGGCTGTGAAAAGTATAATTTTGCCCAGCCTCTCACTTTGCTCTAAGCCAAATTTTCCTGAAAGTAAAAAAATATGTAATATATTAGAATTGTACTCAGCTTAAAAGTGTTATGCCATATCTAGTTGCGAATATACATCATTGGCCTTAGCAAGTACCTACGAGTAAAAAATCTAAATACGAACATTTCGGGGAAAATTGAACACAAAAAACTGCCAATTCACTAATGTGTTGTGTTCTAATTGACTATTAGTACATTCCACGGTTGTAATTGTTGGAAGGACCTTTTATTAGGCCTCTCGCCCAACGTGAGAATGCAGCGATATTATTGGCCCATTGATTAAAATGAACAGCATATACAAATGCTCTGAAAAGTATATCGATACTTCGCTCAAACTCAGAAACTAGCATGCACTATGAAAATATAGTATTCTTGAAAGAGATTAAATGGTCTACCTAATTAGTTACTTTATGTTTAATAGTAATTTTTTATTATATACAAATTATAAAAGTAGTTGTTACACATATGTAAAAATTACTTTTATAAGACGAACTTATGCTACTAACTCTTGTCCAGATATCCATGTTATGGCGTATTTCAAATTCGTTCAATATCGAAACTAGCGATAACAAACATTCACTTTTTGGCAACAAACAATCTTGGAAATTGCAGAGAGTGTAGTTTAGCCAAAAAACAGTGATTAAAGAGATTATATGCCCATAATTTTATACATGTCCGACCTATAAGTAACTTGTTTATTTATAATTTCATCATAGCCTTTAAGAAATATACGTAAATAAAAAAAAATACATTTAGTTAACCAAGACACGTCACTAAGTCTTTGAAGTCACGTGTGTATATCTTTAGTAATTCCACGAAAATAATGTCTCAGAAAACACTTACTATATGTCTAAAGAGAATTTGACTAGAACGTGTGTTTTACTTCACGATAAAATTTTTGATATTAGTGCTACGAAAAAAACATGTGTCAAAATTAACCTCTAGCATTTTTTAGTAAGCCTGATAAAAGAAAAATCATCTTTTTTACTTACCACTAACACCGTTGTTAAATATATTTAGATATACTACAAATTGCCGAATTAAATGTTTATACTTTATTTTCCGTGATTTGTATTTTGCCCGTTATTTTTTATTTTTGTTTATGGTTAACACTAGTTTATTATTTTAATTATTTAAATAACGCTGCTACTTTTCACTATAGCCTAGCTTCACTATAGCTTAGCGTATCGTTAACGCGCGCTGGTTAGTTAGCCTTATATGCCGTTACAGCTACTTCTAAGGGTGTGTGGCTGCTACAAATGAATCACCATTGTACTTTCCCTACACCACTGTAGAGTCTTTAGTCGACTAATGATTGCTGAGCCGGGCTCACTTCGGGTGCATGTTTGTTTTGTTGTGGCAACCAAATCCACAAATTAGTTATTTAAATTGGCGACTGCCAGTGATTTTTCAAGGAATTTTATATTTTTCCTCTTGTTAAGTTGCTTATCGTAGCTTTTAGTCGACTAAAATTTGAGTTAAAAAAATTAAATACTGACCTTACATTATAAGTATAATCAATGCACGACTGCATTGACTATACTTATATGTCACACAGCTGGCGAAAGCCGTCCGAAGCGTCCGAAAACGCAGCAGTCAGCTGGCAAAGTCATGGCGTCAGTTTTTTGGGATACGCATGGCGTGATTTTCATTGACTACCTTAAAAAAAGATAAGTCGATCAACAGTGATTGTTATATTGACTTACTAATGCGTTTGAAAGAGTAAAGCGCAAAAAACGACCGCACATGCAGAGAAAAAAAATCCTTTAACACCAAAACAATGCACCCTGAAGTCGATGAAAATAATGGCAAAATTGAACGAATTGGACTCTGATCTGCCAGATTTAGCCAGATTTAGCCCTCAGCGACTACTGGCTCTTTGCTGATCTTAAAAAAATGCTTAAAGATTTAGCTCCAATGAGGAGGTCATCGCTGAAACAAGCTTATATTTAAGCGTAAGATATATTTTTTATAAACATGGTATTTAAGTCTGGGAAAGCGTTGAAACCATTGTATCACTTCAAAAGGTAAGTATGTTGATAAAAAAAAACTTGCAAAAAAAGTGTTGTTTTCATTGTTAGTCTCGGGACTTATTGATCCATGTCAAAAATATGGTTATAAAGTTAGAGAAGCAGCATCAGTAAATAGAGTACAGAGAAAGCGTATCAGAATAAATTGGTTTTGGGATTGCTTTATATTTACCGAAAGCTCATTATAGAGAGAGGAAGATAGGAATTGGAATCTGTCCTTTAAGTAAGTTAGTGCATACGGATCAGGATGCATAAGTATTGGAAATAATACTTGAATTTCGTGACGTTCACGAACAGGAAACCAGCCAAGAAGAGAATGGTTATGGAAAATATGATCGTATTTACGAGGACCGAAAAGGAAACGATTAGATAAAATATTGTTTTTACTATATGAAACGTCAGTCCAGTGATAAATATATTTATTTTTTCACAGCAACGGATGTTCACTGCTGAGACACCAGTCTTTTCACGTGTGTTTCACATGAAGGTGAAACCAATCACTCTATTATTATTGTATTAACTGTTTCGCATTTACCATTATACCGCATACACCATTCCGCATCTGTCTGTTCAGTCAGACGTTACTTTACTAACCTGCGATAGGTTAACAGGTAGAGGTACTATTCAATTCTGCCGGTAGTTTACGATATTTAGGACTAACAGCGCGCCACCGTTTCAACCGCGGATGAAACTTGGCAGACTATAGCGTAAATACCACAGATCATTATATTTTGGACAAAATTATTTGTTATACTCTGATATATAAACTATATAGATGAGTGACAAACATCCGTCCATACATTCTTACGAACTTTTGCGTTCATAATATAAGTAGGTAGTTCTGTACATTTGAAACAGAAAATGCTTCGGAAATTAGGATTTTTATTAATTATAGCTCAGGTGAAATCAAGATAATGTATCCTACAAAAATCGAACTAGTTCTATTTCAAGGAGCATGAATGAGTCGAAATAATACCAACAGTATTATTTGGACTCATTTCGTATTTGTTCGTTTTCATTTTTGTTGATAAGTTATCCACTTTGTAATGAAACAAAGGATTTTCATTTCGGCCGTAGATAGAAAAATAAGAAAAAGAACTTTTGATTGCACGATCTAGTTAAAGTTTGTTTCATCATACAGAAATTCTTATATATATTCAAAATCATTTTCTTTGTATTTTCATCTCTTATCGTATCTACATATATAAATAATAAAGTAAAAGAAACCGTGTTTAGCGAATTACCAAAATATAGGCTTATAAGTAATAAAAAACAAATATATTTGTTAATCGGTCAAAGAACCGTGGCTGTGAGGTACCGACAGAGTAGAATTATACCTCCCCCCGTACAAGATGTCGTAAGATTCGACTAAGGTACCAGAATCGACAGTCGCGAAAGCTGCGCTCTGCGAGTGCCAACATGCTTGCTCAGTACAGAAATTATAAGAAAAATTTCCCTTTGTTGGGAAAGCCTATGTTCAGCAGTGGACTTCCAATGGCTGTTATAATGATGTTGATCTTAACTGAAATGATAAAGATATGATATAATTTTTTTTCTATATTCGATACTCTTAAATGGATATTTTCGCATACGTTGCTACATCATCATAGCAGTCGTAGTAAATCCACTTTTAAATACTCGCCTCCCTATGAAAGGAGAAATATTGCCCATAATTAATGCATTGGAAATACTGGAGCTCACTCCCACCCTGCTATGAGTTACGCTGTTTCAGGTGGATATACCACCATTTATTGATTCTGATCCTTTAGTTACCGGCGGGAATGGACAGTAGCAGCAGCAGCAGCAAAAGCTGCGCTCTGCGATTGCCAATACGCTTGCCCAACGCGGCAATTATGAATATATAGATCTATGTCCAGCAGTGGACTTCAAATGCTTGTATGTTATGATGATATTTAAAATTGAATCCTCATTTTTTAAATGACTCTGACGTCAGAGCTTACGTCACCGGGAGAAGGATCCCCATTTTACTTGGTCGAGGCGTCACGATTGAATAGCTGGACTAATTTCTCTAATATTATTTGTTGTTTTTGTTATTACCCAGAGAAGGAAATAAAAATCAATTGCATTGCTCAGAAAATGTAAGAAACCTAACCAGCATATCCTTTTTTAATGTACATAACTATGTATTGTGTTTGCGTAATGCGTCCCGCAAATGTAATTTCGAACAGATGATTTAACAGGCATCGATTAGAATTGCATTGTTTTCCTAATTAAACCGATTTGACAAAGGCAATTGATTTTTAAACAAAACAATTTGTGAGCAAATATATTTGTTTATTTTTCATTGTAGTTATATAGTACTCGTATTTATCAAACTTTCTGGTGCCATAATTGCCAATTACAAACCACCATCTCTAACTGAAAGTTCTTTAAAGTTAAAGTCAATATTTTTGCTGTTCGAAAGTTTTTACTATATTTTATGTTACTCTAGCTACCCGCGACTTTGCAAGCGTGAATTTTTAATGGAAACAGTACTTCTTTTGGGATTAATTTACTGTATATCCTTCATTAGGATATTTCATGAAGATCTAATAAGTAGACAACTCGTGAAGAGATAACAAACAAACTCACAACATTTATAACATTAGTTAGAAGGAGCAAATCTTTTATATTTGATTTTTTTTGTGTAACTCAACGCGTTGTATGCAACAGGAGCTCTCAATTTTTTTCTGTTTTTTCAACATTTTCTATTGATCCTCCGCTCCTATTGGTTTCAGTTGGATAAATGGACTACCCAACATAAAAGGGCATTTCTGATTTGATACTGGTTTGTAGTTCTTGAGCGCTTTCAATCAACCAAATAAATAAACTCAATCCAAAAAAGAAATATAAATAATATTCGGCCTTGCTGGAGAATTGATTTTGGCCTAATAAATGTTATAGAAATTGTTTCAAACTAAATGAACTATATAATTGGTCAACTTGTATCCTTTTAAAAAAAAGTATGTGCAATAAAAACACCTGTATTTTGTGCAATATCTTCTAGCCATTTACTACATATTGTTCGTGCCAGACAGACTAATATTTACTAAGGCTTTTCACTACCTACAACCTCCTCTGGGAAATAGAGTCGAAAATGAAACTACACTCGCTTTGTTTGAAGATTCTTGTTTGCTTTTATCATAAGAGTGCTGAGAAAAAACGCGTGAACGAGGTTTTCATTTAGAAGCGGGGTAACTTGGAATTGTATGAGGCAATTTACTGTTGCAATTAAATTGAGACTTTGTGAATTGTTTGCATAGCACCATGTTTGAATATTCAATAGAAAATTCTTTACCAGCCTTCGTTTCACTTGCAATGTTTTTTTTTGGTTATTTTATCAGTCAATTATTATGTTAAATTTATATATAAAAGCAAGCTTCTATTTAGGCGTTTTAAATGACAAAGCGACAAAGAAATTTATGATTTCTTTCTTAAAATATAAAGCATGTAGCGAGATAAACTTAGTTCTAAAATTATATTTGCTTTATGTTTTATATTTTTATATAGATTTAAAATCCTTTAATTTTTACGTAAACCTCATAAGTTTTTATGTTTTATGCTATTCGAACGCATTATGTTTAAAAAATATGCATAACGTATATACCCACATCATCTCATACACTGACCTGATTCCGTGATAAGTCACTTAAAGCAAAAAAAAAAACAAACACAAGTATGTTATGGACACTAGACAACAGAGGAATCACAAATATACTACTAAATACATATATTCATACCCAGACACAGAAAAAGGATAAATATCATTATATAAATATTTATCCTGGGTGAGGATCGAACCTACGACCTTTGGCGCTTAAGATAAGATCACCACCATCTGCGCCATCGGGCCCGTTTTTGGTTTAACTTAATTAGTATAATTTAAATTATGCCACCTTTAATATGTTTTGGGACGAATATAATCGTTTTATTTTAAAGGGTGAACGCCACTTTTATTCATACCCCATTCGTATATTATTATTCAACTTAAACAAACTTTCCACGAATATCATATAAATCTATGCTATTTCACTTTGTGTTATTTTTAAATGTAGAACAAATTCTCGTATTATTAGTTCATTCTAAATTAAATAGACGTTTATCTGAAACAAATTTCTCAGTAAAACATATAAATGTAGAAGTTTATTAACAATGACTCAATTATGCATAAATTATTGCAAAAAGATACTTTCACGGATTTTGTAATAGACTAATACTTGAAATGTACAATTCTAGAAACGCTTCAAGTATATTCGAACATTACTGCTTTGATTAGGTAAGCGTTTTAAAAAATGACAAATGACTTATTCCAAAATTCATAATTTTATACAAAGACTAGATTTTAATATTATATTTAAGACACTAATTTGTGATGTTGATGGTGTGGCATAGAATAAAGTAATATCTAGGTTATAGGTTGTAGTAAAGAAAATAAGTTTATTATAATGGAAATTTTCACAAAATAACGCATTCCTAAGACTAAGCCTTAGTGTTTCTTATAAGAATTTAATTTCATGCAGTTTTGTCTTCTTGCAATACAAGTAAAAAACAGTAACAAGTATAAAAGGTAATCACATGTTTGTACTGCCCTTTTGTTCGACTTTGCACAAATTGCATAAAAAACTATCATGGTAATGGCTTCTAGTGTTAAGAATGAAACCGGAAGAACGGAAATATAAATCAGTGATAACTAAAATACTTTAATGTTATTAGTATATTGGAAAAGTGTGCCAAGAATGTGGCATTTCACCTTCGCATTGGTCCCAATTTGTCTGAAATATTGTGTTCGTGAGCGGTGTCTATGTGTGTGTTGCTCGATCGCACTTTGTTTGTAGATTTACTTTTGTAACTGTTTGTTAAGTGATACTAACCAGACTACTGCAGTGTACTAAAAATATAGAGATCATTTACTTTTACTGAGGCATCCTAGGACATTAAAAAAAATGGTCCACTGGTTAACTATCAAAGCGTAGTTATTAGATTGATTTTCAATTTTAAAATATTAGATCAAAATTTTCCATCTTCAATAAAAAGTTTTTATTTTAAGTTTCGTATTAAACAGTCGCCTTTTCCGGTGAATTAAAGTCGTCTATTTCTCAGATATCAACTGCGCAACATTGTGTCTGCCTACAATCTACGCAGGGAGCACCATTCACAGTGCGACATATTTAAGCCTATTTTAAATTTTTAGATTATTATCTTGTCAATAGTTGCTAAGTTTAAGAAATGAAACAGTCAAAATTCATGGCCATTGTACACAATCTTTTTATTTTTTATAAATTAACTCATAATATGTTTTTCTTAGCGTTATAGGGAAAAGTCCTCGATTGTTTTTTCCATAATGAGTTTTGTATATATATACAAAGCGTCGGAAAAAGTTTGAGTTTGTTGAAGGATTGCATGACGCATGTAGTTGTAATTTGTTGATATACTAATAGTATCTATTGGTTACTCGAAGTTACTTTCTATGAGATGCTTACCTAGTACTTAGTCATCATACCAGCTATTAAAAGTCCACTGCTGGACATATGCCTCTCCAAGAAAGGAGGTTTTTTGCACATAATTGCCGCGCTGAGCAAGCGTGTTGCCAAGCACAGAGCGCAGCTACGCGACGGGGATGCTGCTGCCCATCCCCACCCTGTGGGGAGTTGCACTGTTTCGGATGGCTATACCGCTATCTGTCGGTTCTGGTACATTAATCGCCACTCACGACATCTGGTGCTGTGGAAGGTACTATTCTACTCCGCCGGCACCTCACGACATAATTCTTAGTACTGCTGTCAAAAATCAGCGCTTGTACTGTACCGTGTGAAATTACTAGGTGACATTGGCGTACTACAACTTTTTTTTAAATTGGTAGCCTAACTTCCTAGAGTGAGCACCAGACCATATCGGGGAAGGCATAGCTCACCTTGCCCCCCTTTCTATTTCCGCCTATAGTGCCGTGACATAATATCGTCAGGTGATGACGTTAGTAATATTTTTACAGTACCACGAGCGTCAATCTACGATGACGCTTCCTTGTATACAGAAAGTATGCCTACAGGCAGGCAAGTAGCATAATATGTATTAAATATATAGTGTCTGATAGATATAAGTATCGATTATATAAACACAAGAGATAGATCTCACACAAAGGTCTCAATCCCTCTTACCTATTTCTTCTGCCAAATAACACACACAGGAACACAACAATGCGAACATTCCGTTCGCATTGTTGTGTTCCGGTTTTAAGTGTGAAAAAGGTAGAGAAATTATTGGGTAATGTGAAATAATATCTTTACGTTACGAGGTTGGTAACGACGTTACGAGAGATATTTTTGTGATATTACGACCTTTTATAGACTGACATAACGCCTACTATCACACGGACTCTATGCTTGCTGTTGATCGGGTTTTATATATAAAAAGAACAAATAATCACTTCAAATGTATTTTAAAAATGCTGTAAATTGAGAATAGAGCCGAGAAAAGTGTGTAAACATACATGTATACACATGCATTTATTTATTGATAATGCACTTAGTTCTTAAGTCAACATTGTATCATAATATTAAATAACAGTTTTTAAAAAATCTTCCCGTGAATAGAGGTCTTTAAGCCGCATTTCCGTTTCGAAATAATGAAGGCGCGCCAGGAAAACCGTTTTCTTATAAATAGAGACAGATATTGTTATGAACCAACTGCTTTTTCCATTCTCATCAGGTCAACCTCTAAGGTTCTTAAAAAAATATCTCTATTCTGTTTGAAGACGCTTTCTTACTTTTAAATTCTTCTTAATCTGTGGAAATGAAGGACTGTAAAATATAGGGATATACCTGAGGGGATATATGAAACATTTATGTGTTAAAGATTTGTTCCCTGTACGTGCAGGTAGGTCAAATTATATTTTTGCATGAATTTTTACTTGCAATTATTGATAACGAAATCCTTAAATTTTCTCAAAGACTATTTTCCTCATAGACAAAGATAAAAAAAAAATATCGGACACATAACTTGATTTTGTTAAACGTATAATAGTGATAAATTCATAGGACATCTCATACATTGACCGGACATCGAGATAAGTTCACAAATATAATACTTAAGACATATATTTAACACCCAGACACAGAACAAACACAAATATTATCATAATAATATTTGTTCTTGCTTGAGATTAAGCCCACGACCTTTGACACATAAGACAAGTTCACTGCTCCATCGGGCCCGTCTGATTGAGAGTTTTGTTCTTATTTGATAGTCGACCCGTTTGGGTATATTTACAGTCAAGATTCTGCTAAAAGAATAAATATTTTAAGAATATACTAACAATAAGAATCTAGCAAACATTTATTGACGTATAATCACTAAAAAAAACTTTGGTTTATGCTATTTAATTAAGATTGATATTGTTATTACCTTGGGCGGAGGATGCTAACAGTTGTATCACAATTAATACTGCAGCTGTCAACGTATACCTCATTTTAGTTGAACATTTTTATCTATAACGTGTGATTTTGGAAATAAGAGGAAAATTGTAATGTTGATTTCGAATCAATGTATTATTATATTATCATTTAATTCTTTGCATGTTATTTTTGTTAGCAAAAATTGAGCTAATTTTATTGCCTTTGTTATCATTTTATGTTTCATTTGTCATGTTTTATGAAAATAAACGGTGTATTTATTTACATTATTTCCTTTACAACTACAAAGCCACTTCGTCACCAAAAAACATGATATTTTGTGGTTAAAATCCCTATCCACAATAGAAGAATGTAGGCGAGATTTGTTTTAGAACATTTGTAACGAATTAACGAAAAGTTACTAGACCGTTTTTATTAATTCTTTCATTAGTATAAATCCACAATATTTAAGCTATATCATTACAATTTTTTTACCGCAACGAGTATTAAAGGGTTTTCACCCTAAGGAACGGCTCCTTATTATAAAAGTACTCATTACGTACGCACGTAGTAAGCATTCTTTTCAGTCTTGACCGTTAAATGAACGTAGTGCGCACAATTTGGGAGCGTTGCTTAGCCGTCAGTTTATTTGTGTAGAAATGTCAAACCCAAATAAATGTAAGAGAGAGAAACACACTTGCATTTATAATATTAATTTATGTAATGTGTGTTTATGAGTCTTTTCTGATGGACGTGATCCATGATTTTTTTCAACTAATTTACTGCAGGTTGATTTGACGTGATGAAACTGCAGTAAATTAGTTGTAATACCCGTCCAGTCTAGTACTAGATAGGTTGGCTACACGATGACCGATGCGATATGTGACTCTGTGCATCGTAGCATCGTAAAGTCAGTAGTCTGATTGTATTTCTTAAACATGTCAAAAGTGCCTAATTGAATAAAATTAATTTTGTTTATTTTATTGTATAAATAATAAAATCTGTACGTGATACTTGTTGTGATAGTAGATTCGTAATTATTTCAGCAAAAGTTTTTTTTGCAAGTTTCATGTTAGTACAAATATGGCCACAAAATATAGCTCATGTTACTTGCTGATATTGTAACTACTAAAGAAAGATTTTTTAAAATTGTGTTTTAAGTTTATTTGTTTGTAACTAGCAAACGTACAAAAATATAAATAAAATAAATTCCCATAACAAATCATACCACATACATATATGGTGGTAAGCCATATCACCCGATTCCGTGATAAGTCGCACTTATGTTACTGCCATCAGACCATAGCGGAATCATAAATATACTGCTTAAATAAATATATTTAATACCCAGACACAGGACAAATATTAATATTATCATATAAATATTTGACCATATAATACGCTTGCCCAGAGCGGCGGTTTTGGGAAAAAAATCCCCTTTTTAGGCCATTCCCATCCAAGTCACATCACAGTCCAACAGTGGACTTCCAATGGGTACTAAGATGAGACTAAGATGACAAACTAGCGTAGTGGGCGTGATTGCAGCTAGTAAGCTTCACCGCAGCTTATACACGTTATTAATATTTTATTACAAGGATTTCAGTAGCGCTGTGCCAAAAATATGACTTCAAGGTGTTATATCATATTATGCAGTAACTTCACTGCCTATCTCATACTTCAACCGGAACACAAAAATACAAAAACTGCTATTTCGCGGTGGAAATAGGTGAGAGTTAGGTACCAATACAGACGACGCTTGTATGAGGTCCATCTCTATAAAAGTACAACAAATAATTTAAGTAATTACTAAATAAATAAATAAAAGCAATCATCGTCTTTTGGCAATGTTGGTAGATGATAGCTACCACTGAATACCATATGCCACCGGATCAGTAATGAAATACGGAGCCGTGGTGTGCTGGTCATGCACCAAACAAACATATTTTTAGAGAAGTTGCAGAAACTGCAACAACTGGTCTGCATAGCCGGCACAACCTGCTACCTACAACACGTGCAGCGAACAAAATTAAGTGCACCCTTAAAGGCGATACTAAATCTATTTCTCCAGCATTTATACCGTTAGGATATAATAACATCACCTCTGAAGAGCCTCTCAGTTGCCACATTTCGAAAGTTTTTAACGAAAGTATAAAAAAAATATCCAGTACAGTTATAAGAAGAGCTACCCGAAGAGTAATGTGAGAGCTGCAAAGTGGCCTAAGCATGAATATTTCTCTACCATTGAGAATTCACAGCGCAGTATTTCAAGCTGAATGTGTAGGCATATTGATTGCAGCGTGAAATGTAACAAACTTTAAGATCCGAATGCACTCAGATAATCGTACAGTTTCAGTGGTACTAATCAAATAAAGGTATACTATAACCTCTGTACTGGTTTTGGAGTACCACTTTCAGTGGTACAACAAGCTGAAAAACAAGAGCGTGTTTCTTGACCCACGCTTTTTGTGTTCACACATTCTAACACATAATGTGTGAACACGAGCAGTATTGGTCCAGTGTAAGCATGAACAGGCAAACCAGACTGACAATACCCACAATAAGCTACAGGAATTGTTCAGCCGTGAAAGTTGTTAGGATTACAGCTATGGTTCATAGTAGGAGTTTATTCACCCCATAGTATCGCTCCGAATATGTAGTCTGTATAGATCGAAAGAACTGTCATACCATCTAATATTGAGTGATAATATATAACTTGAGCTGACAGTGTAAGGGTGCGACAAACCGGATTTACGGAGTGATCACAGGATCAGATCAGATGTAATCTGGGACTGCTGCACTTTCTTGAACAGCTGAGAGGGCAGGAGTAGAGAAACAGTTCGAGGATAACGCAGAATAAGCGAGGTAGGTGTCATGTTTTGGAGAAATTCAAATAATCTTTATTCTCATTAAGATAATGCAACATAATCGTCACTTACATGAGAACAACACACATTGTGCCCAAATCCATCCGTATAACACGCTAGGTTTGATACCAAACCTATGCAAAAAACCATGAAAGTAATGACAGTATAATAGTCTGTATGCGATCGATATCTCCTTCAAAAACTAGTGTAAAAAGACCCCTCGCGCCTCCAAATACAGTAATATGCGGATAAAAGTAGCAAAAGTTTTAGGTTGAAACAGAGTTCAAGTTAAAGTGGGGTTCGGTTCCAGATTTTCTTTTTAAGGGGCTCGGTAGATTGGCTACGAACTGTCCGGAACCAGATTTGACACTCCGGCAATATTGTCACATTACACCCTACGATCGGCTTTGGTGTTTAGAAAATATGAAGGCGGCTTATATATTTCTAAACGTAGTTTTTTTTAAATAAATCTACAATTAGCCCAGAGGCTATAATTACATTTAATGGATTAGACTTGAAATTAAGATGTGCACATCCTATGATGTGTCATCTTATATTTTCAACTGACTAGATCATGGCTAGTGCTTTTTATATATAATATCATTGTTTTTATGCTTTCCCATTTTTTCTTTAATTGTTAAAATTTGCAGGGCCTCGTGTATGTCCGTGTTGCGTATGAACCATGGTGCTCATTGTCATTGCTTTTAACACTTTGTTATGAATGCGCGGAAGGATCTCTATATTTGAGTGGCTTGCTAATCTTAAAGCTAGTTTTCTAGACTAAGTGATGATTTATCTTCCCGGTATACATGTCCGCACGCATACTAAAGAAATGTTTTTATTTGCTTATAGTTTTAGAATTTATTTTGAAATTATTGTATATATATACGAGTATATATATATAAATATGCATCTAAGTTTAAAGCATTGAGTATGTAAACTGTTCAACACGTTTAGAAAACCAGTTCTTCTTTTTAAGCTAACGGTTTCAACAGCTGAAGGAGTGTTTTATTTTTATCCTAGGATATTCATTTATCTAATGGAAATTTGTATCTCTTTTGTGTCTGGGGATTATATATGTATTTAATAATTATATTTGTGATAAGAGAAATGACACGAAATGACTGTCTGACATTCGTAACTCACGTAGTTTAAACATACTTAATGGAAGTATAAGATGTACTCGTGGTGTTTAAAAATAAAGAAAAAAACATTAAGTCTTTATAAAAGTCGCTTCCATCCTTACTGGAAGCAAGACCTCGTTGAAAAATCGACAGGTGCATGTGATAGCATTCGGCCATCGGCATTCGGTTTATTTATTGGGGCCTTTCGTCGGCTAAGGAAAAAAGACAGGCCGATACGGCGGCTTTTTGAGCCTCAATTATCTTTTTATGCCGGATTTGGCAGAATCTGAATTTAGACGGAGTGGTTTGGGGTTAAAGAATGAGGGAGCCTTTTTGCAATTTAGAAGGTTGGTGGAAAGTTTTCGCCTTCGAAAATGGGCTGGGAATTTGCGAATTCTCCCTGGATTCGATTATGATGATGTCTGAATGAAAAGTATCATCAATATTGTGAATATTGCACCGCGTTTGTTTAGCTACGTAACTTGCAGTGAGGGTCCCCTGTTACAAATAGAACAGGATAGTAAGGTTCAAACATAGCCAATCCCGCAACGGCGTGTGTATAAAGTGTACGTGTGTATAAAGTGTACATGTGTATAAAGTGTGTATTTACAAATATACTAGCAGACTCAGCCAGGCATTGTTGAAGCATAGTAAAGTTATACAATTTAATACAGTTAGAATCTTGTCAAACTCTAATAATTATAATTCTTCGTCTAATAATAAACTAGCAATCCGCCCAAGCTAGATTGAAGTAAGAAAATAGTAATAGTGAGGTATTCCTAAGAGACATGCACTTGAGAAATGCAGACTTTTTTGTAGACCGTTTTGACCGTTTTAAAGTATTCAATTCTGCTGTACATTATTTTAATCTATCTCGTTGAGTTCAGCCAGCGTTTGCAATGTGATCTCAAAATTGACAGTGGTTTTCCACTTAATTTTTATTTTACATATATTTAGTGGCTTAGTTTTAAACATTAAAACATACATAGAGGCTTACTTGTTTATACTATGCAATGACATATAAAGTAAATTAAAAAAAGCGATCAAAAATTTAGATAAAGACCATTCTGTCTTTGAAAAGGTCAAACTGCACACCGTGAGCACAATGTAATTTAAATTGGTTTAGTAGTTTAGGAGCTTATCGCGGACAAACAACGTAACACTAGATTTTGTATAACAATAACATGCCTGCCCAGCGTGGAAATTATTCCAAAAAAAAATTATGAATATGGCAAATCGAACATTCGAATTATGAAAACTCGTAAATTTTAGCAGTGTCATATAAATTTAAATAATGCTCTTTTAATGAATGTCTTAGCAAATGAATAAATAATAAGAATACTCTTTATTGTACACCCCTTAAACAGTTAAAGTAAAATGGATACCAATATAATAATTACGATGAAGAATCGGCGGGCGGCCATATCGCATAGAGCGATCACTTCCAAGCTTCCACCGTTAAAATTGGGGTATAGCTATGTCAAATAATATTATAATGCATAAATACATATATATATATATATATATATATATATATATATATATATATATATAAATAATACATAACAACAATTGTAATATTAATGACCGGTAATGATCCTTCACCAATATTTGAAATAAGTACAGGAACTGCACAAATCTCATTTTTTAGAGAAGTGCCGAGTCAGAAAACATTATATTTAGTATAAAGAAATTTATAATAAAAAGTGTTTGCTCAGAGACAAGAGAGAATTAATAAATCGCTTCGCTTCAAATATGCATTTAAAAACCTCACACTCATTTAGAGATGCAAATAAAAGAACATAATTAAATGGAATGCTCGTGGTTTCACTAAGCTTATTGAAAAATTCATAGCAAGCGCTGGGTTAATTGGTTTTGAATCAATTATTGAGGATGTGCGCTGTAATATGTTATATCTAATTGATCTCGTCTAAAAATACCTTTCATTAAGTATTCGTACGTTAAACGACTAGGCAAACGCGTTAAGTCTGTCAATCGTGATTACCGAAAATGTTTGGATGTATATTATTTCAATTGGATAAATTGGAGAGGAAATGTTGCCTTCGCTCAAGTTTAGTTAGTGAAATGGATGTGATTTATTTATTTTACAATTTGATATTTATATATGTATGAAAGTTGTCACTTGCCGTCGTTCTGGAGATGGAAATAACCTAATCAATATCTGTTTGGTGATAATGCTCTAGTTTAAGGTGGATTCTGATATTTTTTTCACAGAAGTACTCTAAGATTTTGCTTACAGGCTCTATAGGCTCTATACTTTAAAAATCTCTTGCTGGGGTTTACGTCAACAGATGTTCTTCAACTACACAATCAGGATGAGGGCATCAGACACAATTAAGATGTTTAGGACGAATTGATTAAGTGTGAAATGTACGACAATAATGAACCTTAATGGTTAGTCTTAGTTTGGTATGTTCTACCTTCTCTCGTGTTGCTACAAAGCAAGTAGACGATTACTCTTAATATTACTAGTTGTGAAAAATATACGCGTAGAGCCTAAAATATTAAAACTTACTCAAGATATCAAGATACTATTATATAGATAGTATAGACAACTTTAAAAACTTAGGAAATAATGACACAGTTTTTCAGACTGACATACAATAATATGAACTCGTTGCGCAAAGAAGTGAAAGTGTAATGCTGACACCCAAACATACAAATAATTTAATATGTAATAGATGTATCATAGTCATTTTTATACTGAAGGTAGTTAATATATTCGGATATGGTCAGATTCTACGTCGCCTATTTCTCACTTAAAACTTTTTACAGCCATCGAAATAGAACTAAAGGAGTGTAGAGTGACAAAATGTTTAACCACGGCTAAACAGTAATTTTGTTGTTTAAGAGACTAAATGTAAGACAAATAATAAACAATGAGCTTCCTCATTCAGTCACCTGATTTATTTATTAGTGTGAGCTGTCAACGCCACGTCTGTTCCGGAATAGACTGCTTTTGTGGCAGCCATAATTAATTTCAGTGTTTCTGTTATTTGGTACAGTGATACCTTCGGCACTTTAGAATGATTATTATTAATAGAAGAAGGTGTTGCAGTTAGAGTTAATTATGTGTTCTTAAGAAAGTAGTATGTCCTTAATTTTTTTTTTAAAACCAAGTCGACCAACATTATGCATAGACGCTCATGAATATCATGATTGCTTTACCAATCATGTTACTTGAAGTTATTAGGTCACATTACTCAGTAATTTTACTGCCTCTCTCACCCTTTAAACCGGATAATAGCAATGCTATTTAGTTGTAAAAATAGGTGAGAGTGAGGTACCAATGCAGACATCTTCTTATAAGTTCTATGTATGTATGTACATGTATAAATAGTTGTTCATTGAACCCTCATTAAAAATACCATAAGAGGCAAGAACCAATAAACTCTTTGAAGGCGGTTAGAATTGCCCCATCGGAGTTGAATTTTTTTCCTTGTAAAAAGTTGTCTAAATTTAGGTAAAATTGGATTGGAGCAAGGTCCGACGAGTACGGTGGTTGTCGCAGACATTTATATTGTAGCTCATCTAACTTAGTGGTTGATGTTGTGCTGTATGATTTTGAGTAGCCATGAAATCGCAGTAGCCTAGAGCGAATGACCAATCTCAATTTTTGAGCAGCTAGTTATTCCTTCATGGTTTTCAATGGCTGAAAATAGATATCCGTCGTAACGGTTTGGCCGAGATTTCAGAAACCTGAAATGAACAACCCCGGCTCTACTCCTTTCCTCAAGTGCAAGATTTGGTTGGCTTTTCAGAGTTCAGTCGTTGTGATGAGCGCTTCCAATTATTGTACAGCATCCACTTACGCGTGTTTTCAAGTTTGATTCACTCAATTTATGAGATATGCATGGGTCAACCTTTTTACTTTCCCTATTTGCTTTAAGTGGATTATTAAAATTTGTAACTTACCCCGAAGCCTACAGCTAACTCTGAAGTGTTTTGGTTTACGAGTATGAGTTCTATTGTGGCACCAGTTCTGTGCCTTAATAAACTGATATTTGATGTTTTTCACAAAAAAGTAATGAACAAAAATTTAAATTTGAATTATGAATAACAGAGGAATCATAAAACTATATTAATTATCTAGATTCAAAACTACCACAAACATTCATCATCCAAGTATTTTTAAGCGTGGTAAGCGTCGACAATGCTTGCATACGTGTATAGCACAAATACCTGATTCTTTTATGTCACATTACCCAGTAATTACATTGCCCCCCTTACTCTTCTAACTACAATATAGCAAATAGGGCTGTTAGGCGGTGAAAAAGGTGAGATTGACTTATGTAGACAAAAGACAATTGTTTTACATATGTACTTATTACATTTACGGTGTTTTAAGGTAAAACAGTAACAAATACATTTCAATATCTTTAATTTGTTAGTTTTAATATGAAGTATGTTCTTAAATTGTTTTATTTAGCGTAACCTTGTGACATGAGAGTGCTATATTAAATTACCAAGTAATCTTAAAACAGGCGAGTATAAGGAATCATAAAAGGTCTAGAATCAGTTTATAAAGCGATGTGACAATCGATGTTCTATAATTATATTTCGCAGTGCAATTTTCAGTAAACATTATGAATTAAATATAATTAGTCAATTTGTTTGCTGAATACAATATTTAAAATTTATTATGTGTTTAAGCCTGAGATTATTGGCCATAATATATGAATTTACCTTGCGCCATTCTTGTTATTATTTCAGCCTAATGAAAATTCAGGTGAAATTAATAAACTTTAGTATCATATACGGCGTTTATACTGTTTAATATTAATTACGGTGTTTGTGGAGAATCTGCCAGTGCGTTTATTGGAAACATTCATACTTATATTATAAATGTCATCATTATCATCATAGCAGCTGTAAAACGTTCACTGTTTGACATAGGCTTCTCTGAAAAAAGAGGAATTTGACCATAATTGTAGCGCTGGGCATGCGTGGTGGCAATTGCAGAGCATTGCTTTGCAACAAGTATGCTGATTTCCATCCCCGCATGTTGCATTTGAGCTATACTGCCTCGGGTGTGTAGCTTAAATACACTAGTTCCGGTATACCACCATCTGTCGGTTCCGGTACTTAAGGTCATCTATTAAGACATAGGTCTCTGAGGGAGATACGGGAGGAGGTACTATACTATTACGACTAAATAATAAATGTGATAGCAACTAACTTGGTGTAAACGATTTTTCTCTGTCTAGCCGTGATCTCCCAGGGAGGGTCATAATTGGATATTTTTAATTATAAGAAAGTTCCAGCTAGTCTAAATATTGAGCCGATGACAGTACGCTGGCTACTCACCGATAGGCCGTGCACTGCTCCTAGTTAGGGACATGCTCGCTTAGAACGAGAACATTGATCTTTTCGTTGATGGCTTACGTTATTCAGCAATGACTGCACGTGATTTAGTTTGATAATTAACTTTTTAACTGACTTTGTGTTATTAGATTTAGTATTGAAAGAAATTTATTTATTTATTTATATTAGTATAATTTATCATATGCTCAATGACCTATTTATTTAAATGACTCTTATGTCCCTTTCAGGTTATCGATCTTTGGAGCTGCCGAATTATGTTTAAATTTAAAACAGATTATCAAAATTGTATATATATATTTTGGATGATTTAAAAGTACATGTGATAGGTTTTTTCATATAAAAATATTTTTTTTATTTAAGTTGCAATCCAAGCGGACGGAGTCGCGAGTAGTGTTATTCTAAGCTTTCAAAGCAACGAGTTTTTAACGGCCAAAGTATATCTGTCTATGTATTCACGATAAAATCAATTTGATTTTTAAATAGTTCTAGCACGTACAGCTGGAGCTCCGTTGAAGGTCTAATTTGATCTTTTCGAAATCCTTGCAGATGCGATATGGAACAACACATATAAAATTGCAGGCGGAAAGATTGGAATAAACTATATATTATAGAGTGCTCTTGTTTATGTAAGTTTTATATAGAACAGGCCCTAAATGTGTTCCAATCTCTAAAACATCGAAAAAGTTTATTTTTATTGACAAATTTTAATAATCATATTATGTAATAATGTATTTACTATTATTAGATTCTTTTATCTTATGTAATGATTTTTTAATTTTATTTATAGTCACTTTTTTACATTTGTAACATTGGCGTCTTAAAGGTTTGATTTTAATTTTTTTTTTGCATAAGTATAAACAATGACATATTAAAATCTATGAATGATAGTAACTTATTACGATTATGTAAATTTTTTGATATTTTAGTATTATTTAACTTTTTATGTTTAACGTTAAGACTTTAAAACTGGCAAATTAGGTTCCATATTATTTGTTATTAATAACACTTTTTATTTTTTTCATAATAACTTCATTATATTGACATTCTATAATTGATTTTCAATGTAATTTTGTACTTAAACCTACCTGAGCATGATAACGCATACTTTATGTCGGTATGCCTGTTAATGGTCAATTCTAGTGATACTTAATATAATTTCTGTAACCATTGAATACCAATTACCAATTAACCTTAACAAATAAATTAATGGAATCACATCGAATCATCATCATACGAGAAGAAATTATATGCTATGAATTGCAATTTAGAGATGGTAGATAAACGGAAACAGCTTGCGTGTTATCAGAAATAACTACCTTATGTCCTTATTAATCAGCGTATGTTTTTGTTATAAAATATTTTTTATTACATTTGTTCAACGGCATTTTAAACGCGTTTGAGAATTGTCGGCATATTTACACGAACAAAAATGATCGTAACGTTTCCTGCCGTTAATTCCCATTAAAATTCGACACCAATGAGATTACCAAGATTAACATCTTAACTTTATGCAGACCTGGGACCTTTAACAAAAAGGGGCACACAATATTACAGAACGTATACTTTAAACAAGATGGGTCAAGTTAATGTGTGTACACACTGACAGTGACTTTTTTCGTTTTATCTGTATGAAAAGTGATCAATAAGTGAAGTGAAGTGAAAAAATTTAACCCCTGAAGGTAATTACGCTAATAGATCGACGTTAAAAATTGTACAGATACAGTTTATGTCCTTTCGAATAATGCATTTTAAATTAATTAAAATAAACATTACATATTTTATTGTTTGAATGATACAAAAACTTTCCTACTTAAAAAATGGATAAAAATATAAACCATAATAGGTAGGTTGAAATTTCTGATATTATTCTATTATCTTGACCTGTGGTACTGGCAGAGTAAAATAGTACCTCTTCCTGTACGAGATGTCGTAGGTGGCGACTAAGGCACTAGAACTGACAGATGGCGGTATATCTATCCGTAACAGTGTAGCGTTGCGAAGTTAAAGCTTTGCGGTTGCCAATACTTGTCCAGCGCGGTAATTATGGGCAAAATTCCCCCTTTATAGTAGAGGTTTATGTCCAACAGTGGATACAATAGCTCTGATGGCAGTTATAATGATGATGATATTATTGAATATCTTAATTTTGCTAATGATAATAATTGAGAAGTGAAATAAATTTTAAATATTGTTTAATGATTACAGTCGAATTTCAACCATCGGGCGATAGCTAGTTTCAGTATAAAAAAGTAACAAGAATTTTGAAAGTTGACATTTTGAATTTGTTTGTCAAAGGTTTTCAAACAATCCTGCCGCAATTGTGTGCGCATCAATGTGTCAGCGTGGCGCTGAGGTTTTTATTTGTCAAACCAGAAAAACATGTGGTTAGATCGAAACACGTAGTTTTAGTTCAGTAAGTCGCAATGCGTTTGTTTTCCAGTATCTGACAGTTCAAGTCAAAGATGTGTTAGCTGAGTGACGTTATTCTATTAAGGATTCACTGAATCGGTATTTGTGTGAATTTCCTATGAATACATATTTAAATTAGTTCCCTGTTATATCTGTAAGATTTTATTTGTTTCTCTTGTCTCTGTTCACATTTTTATATCTGGACTTTATGCAAGGAGGGTGAGATCGGAATATAATATGTAAATTCACGCGTTTTTCCCACTGGGGTAAACAGAGACCACTGTGACCTTATCCTGCATTAACACTGTTCATGTCATCTCAACTGCTGTTTTTCTATGCATGAATGCTGGTTAAAAGTAGACTGTGACTAACCTCTTTCTAAGAATATCTTAATTTCAGCGTATTATCTTCCACAGCAACTCTTTAGAACCCAAAATTCATCTTTATCTTATAAATCACTTATTATTATATTATTCTACTTCCTTCTACCATCGTTTTACTTAAACATCCCTTCTTAAATCTTGGATATAAACTTATATTTCTCCATTGTCACTCTGTTGTGTTTATTAACTTGTTATTAAAGTTAGGCGTGGGGTAACGACACCTGGGGGATACCTCTTACGATACCTGGTACTGGGGTACCAGGTATCGTAAGAGGCGACTAGCTTAGTCGCCAGTCACCAGAACTGACAGACCCAAAACAGTGTAGCTTAAATGCACAAAGCGGGGATAGGCAGCAGCATTCCCATCGCGAAGCTACGCTCTACAATTGCCAACACGCCTGCCCAGCGCGGCAATTTTGGTCAATATTCCTCCTGTCTTGTAGAGGCCTGTGTCCAACTGTAGACTTCCAAAGACTTATATATTACGATGATTTACTTATCTATATATTACGAAAATTATAAACAGTGACAATGAAGCAGATAATTGCTGGGTAATTGTAACAAATATGACTGGTCACAAACTTGATTACGCCTCTATAGGCTTCAGTTACGAGATGCGTATGCTTAATTGCTGGCCTTGTACTATCTGTTGCAATCCTCTATTGTGACCACAATTAGATATAAATTAACTTGAATGCCAATGTTAAATTTTAGTTGCATGCGTATATGAAGTGCATATATATAATTATTTTATCAAACGCCTAGCTTACAGAATTGTCATGTTCCAAGTAAAATGCAATTGCTTTCTTTATGAATGTAGGCTTTATTGTAACCGGCAAAATGAGCTACGTGAAAACATTGCAAGTGCGATGCAGGATTAAGTGACGAGTGGTTATGATGTGTTGTTTATCGTGTTATTGCTCAGCGTCAACTATTTGTTCCTCAGAGTTGCTACGTGTGGTACGTGCCCACACACTTTCTTTTATAGAACACAAGCCGTAAAAACGTTGAAGATAGACAAATGGATTTATTCTTTAGATAAAAAAAAGTCGCAGTCGACTCGTCTTACTATCCTTAATACCTCAATGGATGGCGGTAAGCCTCATTTATATAATAAACTTATTGTGTTGGTATTCCCAGACCTTTGTGACTTAAGGATATTCAAGAACCGAGTCTAATATCTTCTTAAAGGCCGGCAGTTAGCCTATGGCTCCTCTGGTGTTGTAGATGTCCACGGTTGACATTGATCACCTACAATCAGGTGTTCCTTTCTGCTTATAATTGCCGCGCTGAGCAGCAAGCGTGGTGCTAATTGCAAGCGTAGCTTCGCGAGGGGGATGATGATGCCCATCTTCGTCCTTTGGATTTGAGCTAGGTTATGGTACCGCAGTCGCAGTGGATCTACTCAGCCGGTGCACCAGAGCAAACATTTTACCCGATCTTTATCGTTTTACATGAAATCTCCGTGTTGATGAACTGCTAAACTACCCAACCGATTTTAATATTTCTTTGCGGACTGTGTACAGTTTGATTTAAGAGATTTGACCGTTACCAATTTATAGATCGCCAGTGATTTATAATATATATTACACCTACGTACAAAAAATACCTTTATATTATTAGTATGACGTGTATTCGAAACAGATATTTGGGACAAAGATTGTGGGTTGAGAGTATGCACATCCCCTTATTTGACTAAGTTTCCACAGCCCGCGGCGAGTTACTCTAACAACCAGTTGAAACATCACATGCATGGCTCCGTCTAACCTTTTATGATACATGTCGGAATTACTTTGTAACAATGAAATTAGCTTCGAGTTTCACCATGTACTCAACTTAATGTAACTACCTAAAAAACAAGAGGCCGAGATAATATAAGTAACAATTTTGAGGGACAATTGCTTGCGTTAACTGGTGCCGGAATTTTGTTCGAAATTCGTTCGAAATAGTTTGATAGTCTTTATTTGAATTGGGAGATTTACTGTTATAAATGTGGACAGATTTTTCCTGTAATTAGGTTAGCTAAAGTCATTTTTTACCCTAAATATATATATTTGACTAGCAACGCTAGGCAGCTTTACCCGCGTAGTTCCGGTTTTCCAGTATCAGACGGCAGAGGTCACAAACATGAAAAAAACACAAATATTTACATATAAATCTTTGTCCTAAGTGGGGATCGAACCCTTATAGCGCATCAGATAGGATACTTTAACCATGACCATTTGTGCTATTGGGCCAGTCACAACATGATTTATCACATCAGCTATAAAAAGTCCATAGTTCTCGCCAAGAAAAGAAGAATTTTGCCCATATTTGCCGCGCTACGCAAGAGTATTGATAATCGCAATGCGCAGCTTTCATGACATGGATGCTACTGCCTAACTTCTATCTGCGCATTGAGCTACACTGATTCGGATGGATATATCGCCATCTGTATGTTCTGGTACCTTAGTCGACTTTTACTTCAATTGTTTTCTATGTTCGGGTATGTAAGATAGAGATTATGATATGATTATGACGATTGACAATATTCTAAATTGAATACTTATCTAACTCATGCAATTTTCATATTGTTCTGTAAGGTCTTAGTCTCTAAACGATGTCAGAACTTTGCGACGAACTATCTATGTGCCAGTGTCCAATTTAGTTTTCCAATCTTCGTTCCTTTTCGATTCGCGGCTAATAAATTTGATCGCTATGATTTCATCACGTAATAGAGAATTTCCCTTTTCCCCCAAAAAGTGGAGTAAAGAAGCATTATTCTGCTATTTATTACATTATAAATAAGGAAATTTACAATCAAATTTGTGTATTTTCTTTGGCATGTCAAATATTAAGGTAAAATTAGTGAAAAATGTCAGCGATGTGGTATACTTTTTATCTAAAAAAAGAGATTTTTGCTATTACCAAAATTCCTTCTAAATGCTCTAAAATTATAATATTATTCAAGAAAATAATATTGGTTCCCTAAAATCCCAAACTCATTTTGTAACCTTTGTTTCTTTGTATTCTTATTTGAAAACTTCTAGTGAAAAACAAAAAAAGAACACACCCACCCAAATAATCACAGACCGTACCCAGTATATCTCCAAAATTATAAACGGCTACATTCTTTAGCAGACATTTAAATCAGATAAAGTAAATTTGAATAAAACAATTCAATTGAGCAGTGGATTCTATTCTCTATATGCAATTTGTTCCCCATTACTATTCCAGTCTGGTCGGAGTGTAATCAAATTTAATTCACTTTTATTTTAAAAGAAACCAATTTATATACTCTACAGTCTCGGTTAGCCGCTGGCAATGCAGCCTGAGTGAGGCGACAAAACAAAGAAATATGTTAATATATACAGTATTGTAAAACCACCCTAATGGCGCTACGTTCTTAAACGCAGCTTAAATGTTACATTGATGCATTCTTTCACAATATAAACAAAAGTGCTTTAATCGACTTACCTCCGAGTCATGTCAATATATGAGATGTTGTGTAAAATTTTAAATGTATATGTAAATATGCCTTGTGGTACCGGCAGAGTAGAATAGTACCAGGTGTCGTAAGAGGCGACTAAGTTACCATAACCAACAGATGGCGGTATATTAATCCGAAGCGGTTTAGCTCAAATGAAACAGGGCGGGGATGGGCAGCAAATTCGTTATTGTGATAGCTGCACTCTGCGATTTCCGGCAAATATGGGCAAAATTCCCCCTTTTTTAGGGAGGCTTATGTCTAACAATGTAATAATGGCTAATGTGAAGACGATAAAGTGTATTTGATAAGCTGTGAATTATGTTTGTAAAAATAAATTAATCAGCTTTGTACCATATATTTAATCATTTATCACAATTCATAACAACTTTATGTATATTTACTATTTTAAAAATAGTAAATATACATAAAGTAATTTAAAAATAGCCCTTAAACAGATATTAAGTATTGAAAGGACATATTTGCAAGTTTTCTGATTAAACGGTTTGTTACGAGAAAATGAGTTTAAAAATCTAAAAATAATTCGCCACAAAAAACGATTATCTTCAAAGGATTCATTTAAATTTGAATATATTTAAATGAATCTTTTGAATCTTCTAAGAAAGTATAATACTTTAGTATTTTATGGACCTTTTATAATAAATGTTACACTAATACATATCCAAATAAACAATGCCACTTAGTTTAACATTTCAGAAATGGCGTTGACTTCTCAGCTCAAAAACACTAGTAAAAATAGTATATACTATGGTTAGGTAAAGTTCCGCCTTACTCCTGAGAAAAATTAAAAAAAAAAAATAATAATAATTGTTAGTTCCAGTCTGTCTGCAAAATGTCAGAATGATTTTGCTATACGTCACGTTGGCTACTATTGTTTTAAAAAAATATTAGACATTAAATACAAATACTAACGTATGAAATTAAAATGAATATTACAATAGACAAAAAATAGTACTTTCTTGCGTATGACGTTTCATTCATCGGCGAATATTAAATATAATTCTCAAAATATAGTACAACAATATATTTTTACCGGTATAATAAAATAATACATCTTCCTGTATTAGGTGACGTAAAAGGTGACTGAGGTACCAAAACCGACAGATGGCGGTATATCTTCCGAAGCAGTGTCGCTCAAATGCAACAAGTCGGGGATGGGCAGCAGAATTCTACGACTTTCTCGCTCTGCAATTTCTACCACGCTTGCCCAGCGCGGTAATTATGGGCAAATTCTTCCTTTCTTGGGGAGGCCTATATCTCCAGAGTTGGACGTCTTACGGATGCTATGATAATAAAAAATTTTTCTTGGATACCGCCAAAGCAAGATTGAATTTATTTTTATAAAAATAATATTGACATGTTTAAGCGGGAAAGCTTAACAGACAGACAGAGAGACAGAGTTACTTTCGCATTTATAATATGAGTAGGGATGAATGTCATGTTTATTTCTATCGAATCGAAAAATAAGTTTTAAGTTTCTAGCTCTAAAAATAGCGATACTTCCATACAACTTTTCATCCCCTCTTTCGACCCCTTACAACCCTTATTTAGAATTAAAAAATAGCCTATGTCCTTTCTCAAGGTGTAAAGATTGATTGTGCCAAATTTCATCAAAATTGTTTGAGAGGTTTAAGAGGTTTAAAGCGTAACAGGCAGACAGACAGACAGAGTTACATTCGTATTTATAATATTAGTTGGGATGTATATCGGTAACTCTAACAAAAATACTGATTTTTCTAAGTGAACGCATGCTTATATTTGTATATATATATAAGAAAGCGTTTGTACCTGTTTTTATTTGTTGGTCGGTTGTTAAAATCTCACTAATCCGCATTGGGTCTGCGTGGTTGGTGACCCATGGTCATGTAACCATAAGATGTGTAACCAGATGACGCAGATGGTAGTAATCCTATCTTGAGTGCCAATGTCATGGGCTCAATCCCAAATCAGTACAAACATTAAAACGACGAATATTTGTATTTATTCTCTGTATGGATGTTAAATATGTATTCAAGTATTATATTTGTGATTGCTCGTTGTCTGATGTCCGTAATACGCGTGCTTTAAGCGACTTATCTTGGAGTCCGGTCACATCACGCCGTGGTGACATCACAGGGACCACCGGCTAATAATTAAATACAAAAGCCCGTTTGTACCCACTTCACTATAATAGAAAATTGTTATTTAAACAATGTGGTCACTTTTAAAGGTGACTCTGTTTATATAATGGTTCTAATAAACTTGTCTAAACTAAAAACAATGCTTTCTTTTACAAAGGAAAATGGTAGCAAACATTGTTTTCTTATAAATACTGTAATTAATTAACTTTCCTTTATAGTATAGACTGCTCAAAGCTTGAGTCTCAATATCTCCACATAATTCATTATTAATTTAATGTTTTAAGCTTATATAAAAATGTTGTATCTAATAATAGAACTTTCTTGTTCTAGGTTTTGTCCAAAATTATTTGCTATCTTAACTTCACAAACATTTTTCAATTTGCACGACATGGTATTAATTTTGTTTTGTATTCAGTATTCAATTGTTTTTGCTTAATGGATGGAAATGTATTAAGTAGAATTTTACATTGAGCGAGTTTTTGAGTATAATCAGTAATTGCTATAACATCTAACAGATTTTAGATTTTTTCATCATCATTATCATATCAGCTATTATAAATCCATTACTGGACTAAGCCCCCCCCCCCCCCCCCCCCCCCCAAGAAAGAGAGATTTTGCTCATAATTGCCGCGCTGGGCAAGATTGTTAGCAGCACAGCGTAGCTTTGCGACGGGGATGCAGTTGTCCATCCCCACCCTGTGCATTTAAGCTACATAGCTTTGAATGGAATATACCGCCATTTACCGGTTCTGGTAGGTTAGTCGCCTCTTACGACCCCTGGTACTGGGAAGGTTCAAATCGGTACTCTACCGGTACCTCACAGTTCTTTTCTATTCAATAGTGTCAGTTATAACTATCAACAATTTTTAAATTTCCTATTGATATGTCATTGGCTATATATAAAAGTCTTAAATTTTGTATAGGTATTACTTTTTAGACGTGGGTGCTTACTAAGGTGGGATTTTGTATTTTGATTTAATTTTAATTTTTTTTTTTTTGTGGTGAAGAAGGGTGGAAAACTATTATTATATTTATATTTTAATTTAATAATTGAAAGGACTTTCAAATTATTAAAATCTCCTAACATATTAAATAAATTAAAATGTACTTAATTACTTCTATAAACAACCCTTATAAGAGGGTGAAATAGGTGTTGTAAGTTTGTAAAGAAAATCTTTCATTTTTATCGATTCCAAACTTACAAAATAACAAATACTTGCATAATAACAAAAATACTCTGAACAAAAGATAAGTAAGCAGAATCAAATTTGAAGGGGGTAAGGAGATAGCAGTTTGCATGACAGTCTGATTTTTAAAATTATTTCAATTAAATGCAATATATAGATATAACTTATATTGTTCTAATGAAACTCCAAGACGTCTCCACAAGTCGCTGACTATGCCTACAGCTGGTCCTTTGATCCCGAATGGATTAATCTAATAAAAACATCAATAAGCACAACGTTCTTACATTACTTGTATGGTTATACATCCATTAGGCTTACGTCACGATAAGAAGATAATAATGGAGGCTCAGCCATTATAATACCCTTAAATCTTTTATATGCTACTGAATCTATTCTTTCAGTAAATACGTAATATTCGTGCGTACCCATTCTGTCCAATCGTTACTCATAAATTGTTAATATAACATATAAAATATAGGTAACAGAATATATATTTTTAACTTACCAAAATTTCTATAATGATATATAAAACGCGTGTAGTTCATTTGTCTGTCAAGAGATGGCACTGTATTTAGTATCTCGCAAGTGTTTTGCTACAATATATAGTTTGTTGTTAATAAATAGTCTGTTTTCATTGAGATTGTTCTGTTGTGCATTTCAACAATATATATTTTTTCTGCAAAGCTGAGTGTATATATATATATAACAGCAATAAATGAAGCTTTAACAATTAAGAATGTCAAATAAATTCATAAAAGTTGACTTTAAGTTATGAAAACTGATATTACTTTTGGAGCTTCGCACCAAAAATGTAGAATAAAAAGTGGTTTTCTGTAAAAACGAGCATCAAACAAAAATTTGAATTTAGAACGTACTGTTTTAAACACCACGGCATTTTTAAAACCGCCCAGTAACATGTACAAATGATTGAAATCATTTTAGAACCGTATTTTTGTAAAAGAAGAACTAAAATCAAAGCCGCCCTTTTTTTGCAAATGAGTATATATATGTGTGTATTAATGTATAGTTACATTCAATGTTGCTGAAAACAATATTGGAAAGCGGTTTTGCGGCGCTTTCCAATAGGGTGTTATTCTAAATTTAATACATATAATATAATATCATCGTCATCAATATTATGGCTAATAGAAAGTCCTATGTTAGACATAGGCCTCCCCAAGATAGGGGTATTTTTGTCCATAATTGCGTAGGTAAAGTAGGCGAAGCGAGCAGCGAGACGAGGATGTTGCTGCATATCCCCACCTTGTAGTATTTAAGCTGCGCTATTTCCGATTGATATACCACCACCTGTCGGCTAAGTCTTAGATTAGTCGCCTTTTATGACATCTGGTACAAAGGGAGTTACTATTCTACTGCACGGCAAAGTAGATTTATGTTCGAGGAAAATAGGCTACTATTGTTGCCGGGTGAATAATTTCCTGCAGAACGCAATATGAAGTGATGTCAACGGGAACTAAGTGGCAGGCTGAAAGCTAGTATTATAAATATGAAAGGAGTGAGTAAGTTGATATCTAATAATCTGGTACGTCTTTAGCCGTTGGAAATAACATGAAAACTGGAATTACAGCATAGTTTCCTTTATGCAGTAGATAAGTAATACTCCAAAACCCCCAAGGTAATAAATGGCCACGAGCAAACTGTACTCTTTCATAGAATAATTTTAGAATTATTGTTTTTATCATCGAATAAATAAGTCTGTTGTTCACTTTTGTGCCTCTTTATCCTCTTGGGGGGGAAAAAAGGTAAAACACCATTGAACATCAACAAAGTCGTAGTAAAAGAGAATGGATATCGTTCTCAGATCGAGCGCGCTCACTCTAACTTATTCAATCAATCTTTAACCGTATGTAATATTTTTGTTTTCTATCCAATTTCTTTTTGAAATATCGTGTGCTCTGGCTCTGAAAACATGAGACAATTTCTTCTTACAAGGCAATGCAGGATATGTTGAGTAATCGTGATGTGCGCTATTTTTATATTGGCACTCCTAAATATAAACTATAACCACTTAAGGCCGAGTGTTTATGCTAATACGTTTAAGGAACTGGTGATGAAATCGTTGACTACAAAATGAATTTAACGGACATTTTAACGAGGAAAACGTTATCCTTAATAGCCGGAAAAATTAGGGATTCAAAGCTGATTATGTATGTCAATTCTGAATTCATAGTTTGTGGAGTACCAACAGAGTAGAATAGTACTGCTCCAGCTGTTTTACGAGAGTCTGAGATACCAGAATCAAAAGATGGTGATATATCTATCCGGAAGAACATTGCTAAAATGCAAACTTAGGGATAGCTCAAAGTAGCAGTTCCGTTGCGAAACTACACTCTGCATTTATACTATTACGCCTATCCAGTGCGGCAATTATGTGCAAAAATCTCCCTTTCCTGGGTAGGCCCAGTCCATTAGTGATTGTTCTGCGGCTACTATAATGACGATCATGATATTATCATCCGCATACCAACCATTGAAAGTCCATTGCTAGACTTGGCCTCCCCAAGAAAGGGGGAATTTTGCCCATAATTGCCGCGCTGGACATGCGTGTTGGCAATTGCAGAGCGCAGCTTTCGCGAAGGGGATGATGCTGCCCATCCTCGCCCACTTGTGCTGCATTGTTTCGGATGAATATATCGCCATCGGTCGGTTCCGGTACCTTAGTCACCTTTTACAACACTTGGTACAGGGTAAGGTACTCTGCCGGTACCTCACGGCATAATGACGATAATTCCGAGTTTTCTTTTGAGACTATTAATTGTATATTATACACGTATATGGTTCGTTGAACTCTATATTAAAGATAAAACAATGCGATAGGAATGAATTTCTTTTATATCAACTGTGAGGTCTTAGTTACTTAACAGCTTTTATGGCTATGATTAACGTGTTGTACAGGCGTTGAATCAATGCTTAAGGAATTAACGTATTTACCTCACAACTAAGTAACAAAATGTTTTATCAGTATTTAAGGTTATGTAATATTTTATGTTGCTTATTTTTGCCGGGCCCCTAATCGTTACTTATTCCTGCCTCTGCAATTTTTGTATATGTTTTAAATATTATAGTGAAAGATGTTTATTTAATACTGTTGAACGTTTCCCGTTAACGGTAAATTTTGCTTTTGATCAAAGGACTTTAAATCTCAGCGAATTTTATACTTGACTTTTTTTTCTGATTCCTCTTTTGTCTGATATCCGTAACGCGAGTGCTTAAAATGACTTATCTCGGAGTCAGGTCCATGTTCGAATTTATTATTAGTACATACTATTACTTTATAAAAGTCTTGTCATGTGGCAGAGTAGAATAGTTAATAATAATAACAATAATCATATGCATTTATTGCGTTTATTTATACAAATATGTATGCCACGTTTATTTATTTTGTATATATATTGCCTGCACCACTATATATATATATATTTTTTTTCAGTTTTGTGTAATGGTTGACTGGGAGATAATGCCATCTAGCATTAAGTCCGCCATTTGTACATTTTGTAACATTTTGTGCAATAAAGTTAAATAAATAAAAATAAAAAAATCCCTGTATAACAGGCTATGATTCCCTCTGTACCAGATGTCATGACAGGTGACTAAAGCACCAGAACCAGCATATGGTGGTATATTCATTAAAAGCTTAAATGCTCAGGGCGCTGATGGGTATTTCCGTCCCGCAAGCCACTCTTTACGATTGCCAACACGCTTGCCCAGCGTGGCATTTATATTTAATCCTTTTTCTTAGGGAGGTTTGTACAACAATAGAACTAAAAAGCTGATATGATGACGATCTCTTTATTTCCATATCCACACAAAGTAAAAAATAGCCACTTTTAGTAAAAAAATCCACTAAAATACACGCAGATTAAAGGGTAAAAGTAAACCGTTTATCGGCGTCCGATATTGGTAAATTGACCGCTATAGATAAAAAAGTGTAGAAATCAGTCAAATCTCTTGACCTTCGTTTTTTTTCATTTATTCTACATTCTTCACTTTATATAGACGATTTGATTTTCGCACGAATAGAACAATATTATTTACGTTGGTCCGGGTTCTTGTGGGTACTTATGTATCTTCTAAGTTTCTGTTTTTTTTAGAATATAGTAAATATTTTAACTTATGCTTAAAAAATGTATGTCATAAGCTTTTTTTAAATTGTTACTCGACTCACTTTTATATACAAAAAAAAACAGTTGCATAAACAGACAGATAGACCGACATATATCAGGTTCCTTTATGGTAGGTCAGTAATGAACCTGCAGTAAACTAGTTTAAGGAAGGCCTCATTAAATGACTAATGGTTTAGGTGACTGTTATGATATCTAGGGTCATCAAAGTCGTCTCTATTATAATATATATTTAATTACTTCTAACTCACCTCCAAGAAATCAAAAATCATACAAGTTTTACCTCACCCTCACCTATTACTACCGCCAAATAGAAGTGTTCGCAATACTGTTTCGGTTTGAAGGGTGAGAGAGACAAGGTTAGCGATGCGCTAGTGATATCCTTGTGATATAATACGAGGGTCTGCGCGCTGCAGTGTCGCTTAGAGTACTGTATACTCGTGATAGTAAGCGACACTGTCGCTTGTTTGTCGACTTAGCCTAATAAAAAAAAGTTATTATTATATATTTTTTTTGTTGTTGGCAATTAATAAGTGCTTGTAATTGATAGGCCTATTTAGTATAGTATTATTGAATTTCTATGTGATGCACATGAGTATAGGTATAAGTATGAAGTATATAACCAAATCTCCCTCATATTTCGTACTCGAAAAAGAATTGTTGGTCATATTTAATAAATCCGTATAGGCAGCGGAAACAATCGTTATTGCCCGAAGCACGATATTATAATGCGCGATAAAAACACAGAAAAAAATATATATTTCACGTTGCGTGAAACGTTGGGGCGTTTTTGATTTATTCAACACATTTGTCAGTGTGGACGTAGATGTATCATAATGTATGCATGTGGTCATTTCATTCCTTCGTTTTAGGAATAGGGGCTTGGGCGACTTGGAGTTTGTTATTGTTCTTGACTTACTTACGAGTAAAAATTGTTTTTTTAAAGCACCAGTTCGACTAACAAGCATATAGAATGCGTCATAGTAAGCGTCAACACAGCTTTAAACGCACGTAATATCACAATGATATCACTCGATCGTTACTAACTTTGTAACTTAAAAATATTATGTCTCATTACACAGGAATTTCACTGCCTCTCTCACCTTTCAAACCGGAAAACAGCAATGCGGATACTGCTATTTGGCGGCAGAATAAGTAAACGTGAGAAAATAAGTGAACGTGAGGTACCAATGCAGAAGACCTTTTAGATGAGGTCCACCTCATTTATTCTGGAATAGAGACGATGTACCGGCGAATGCAGCGTAGGACGTCCACCCACAAGGTGGTCAGAAGATCTGATTAAAACTATGGCATCACGTTGGACGCAGGCCGCATACAACCGATCTCGTTTAAAATGAATTGGAAGGATGTTTTACATTCACTGCTAGATATAAAGATGACGAATTGTATCATGATGGCCTAACAATAAAAATGTATCTTGCTTTATTACAAGTATTAGTTTTAATTTAAAGATTTAAATGTTTTTATAGTTCTATACAACATCTAATACATTAATTACACTCCATAAAAAGTAGCTTAAAGAACTTGTATTACGGATATCTGACAACAAAATACAGATAACTTAAATGAATTGATTACTTTATAAATATTAATTTACTTAAATATATTTAACCCCTATACACAGAACCGTGAGATACCAGCAGAGCAGAATGAGTAAAGGAACCAGAACTGACAAATAGCGGTATATTTATACGAACTAGCACAACTGCACAGGGCGGTTGTAGGCAGCAGTATCCCCATCGCGTAAGCTGCGCTCTACAATTGCTAACATGCTAGCCCAGCGTGGAAATTCTGAGACAAATTTTCCCTTTCTTGGGGAAGCCCATGTGCAACAGTGCACTTCCAATGGCTGTTATTATGATGACTCATAGAATATGTAAAAATTAGTATGTAGGAATCGAATCAAATTTCTATCTCATGCATCAAAGGTCATGAGCCTCTGACGCATGAGACAGAAGAATCTGTTTTGTTTTTCGAAAAATTTTCTGTCTGAACCTATGAACTTGTCTGAAATTATCACATAAAAACTACGGCATAGATTTGAATGCAGTTTTTCACCGATAAATTTCTAAATATCGTATGGCAGTAGAGTCATTTTTAAACAGAAAAATATAATGTCTCTCGGAAATTTATTGTATTATTTCTTCTTTATCGATTGCTTCAAACTTGTAAAAGATAGGAAAGTTCGAGTTTTATTTACCAATAATATTGCAGAGCTGCTTTTGATATCTCATCACAATAAGCAAACTAAATTTGACGTGACTACTAAGGTCTCTCCCCCAGAAACTACCAACCAACTTCAATAATTTTTTGGTTACTGTGTGCACTTTGATCTAACTTGAAAGATAGGAAAGTCTATAGACAGGACCCAAAGCACCAGGTGTCGTAAGAGGCGACTAAGGTACCAGTACCGACAGATGGCGGTATATCCATCCGACAACAGTCCAGCTCAAATGCACAGAATGGGGATGGGCAGCAACATTTCCGTCACGATAGCTGCACTCTGCGATTGCCAACGCACTTACCTTGCGCGGTAATTATGAACAAAATACCTCCTTTTTTGGAGAGGCTATGTCCAGCTGTGGACTTTGAATGGTGTTGAAATATGATGATAGTGTCAAGAGGACAACGTCTGTCGGGTTAGCTATCAATGTTATAAATGTGAAAATTTATTTATTCTGGCTTAAGCATTGAATCATTTTCAATGAAAGTATGTGGATATTACTAATTCTATAGAATAAATAGACATTTTGCGAACACGGAATACTTGTAACGGGGCGAAAAATCAATCAGACGAAATAGACTCTCGAAAGTGGACAAAGAAAAAAAAAAGAAGATTAAAATAGAACGGGGAAAATAAGATTTTGTGTTAGGCGACTTATTATAAAGGCCGTTTGTTTGTGGAATCCACTTTTATTTTCACCGCAAAGCGTTAGATGCTCACAGTACTTAATGTTCTATTTAGTGTTTAATTCTTTATGTGAACATAAAATATTATTAATTGATATTTATATTATTACACCTAAATCTATCTAATATACACATCTTGCTATCTTATAGTTTCATTTACCCTTTTTCATCCAAAAGTTTCCTACGCTTTTTACGATAAAGCCGCCTATTGTACTTTACAATGATTTTTATGAACTATATAGCGTTATATTGATTATTATTTTTATTAGGTAGACCTATCCAAATAGCAGTGTTCGAATTGCCATACTCTGGTTCGAAGGGTCAGAGAGGGTCTAAAATTAATGTGACATAATATCTTCAAGTCACAAGGTTAGCAACGCCCTAGTGATATTCTTGAAATATTACGAGTGTGTGTATAGGCTGCGACGACGCTACTAACTCGCAGACTGTACGTTTGTTTGTTGAAATTTGTTTAGAGAACACTTTTGTAACAATTGTTGTTCTTTTCAAGATTTCAGTTTAAACATTGCGCCGAAGTGGTAACTAAATGAAGATATTAACTGCATGTTCAATGAAATTGGTGCAGTTCAGAGGCAGTTTCAGGTATGGTTTATATTTTTCCAGTATTCATCTAGGTAGCAATAAATCGCTAAACCTATCAATCACTAGAAAACAGCCTATGACGTAGTTATTAAATGGACAAACTCCGTGATAACTCGCTTAAAGCACTTGTGTAATAGATGTTAGACAACAGAGGAATTACAAATGTAGCATATTTATTATAAATAAATACATATATTTATCACCCAGATACAGAACAAACACAAATGTCCTTATATATTTGCTCGGGGCGGGAATCGAATCCTCGACTCCTGGCGCATAAAATAGGATCACTACTATCTGCGCCATTGGGCCCGTCTAATTTAATTACAATTCGCTTTATATTTAAATAATTGTAAGATACTAGAAAGCTAGCTCTGAAAGTTAAACTATTTTATACCTAGAAAGAAAAACGTGCACGTAATACTCCATTTCAAAGATGTTCTATCCACTCCTATGATCCAGAGACGCAAATATATGAAAGTAATGCGGGGGTCAACTTACAAAATATCGCTGGCAATTTTTCGTATTTTTAGCCCCCAAGCATCGGGAGAATTTGTAATACAATATATCCCGTTCGTTCGAACCGACAATATAAGTAAGTGGTCATCACCGTGAAAAGAATTCGAAACCGATATTGTACATTTCCAATTTCTGAACACTGGTGAGAGTGGCGAGTGGACCAAAGTAGATTCCTTCATAAGGAATCCGTTAGGACTTTCTTATTACATTTATTTCACATTTCATAGTAATTAATTAAAAATGCGGACGGATGGAATGTACTATATTGCACGCTGTACATTATGAGCTTTATATAATGTGTGTTTTTATACATAATATATAAATGAAAATAGTTTCCCTGAAATATTATAGCACTACACTTACTTTCAAAAGCAGAAAGCGTGGGTTTCGGTCCTGTTAAGATCCTATTTATACTCTGTATATCATCTCATATTATATAATATATGTTACTCTATACGCTAATGCGTATAGCATTATATTCTCCTTTACAGATTTGTCCTATGTATTGTAAAAAATTCATTGAGGATTTATGATAAAATTATAAAATAAAATAAATCACTGAAATATTGAAATATATATTTATAACCATTGCTCTAACATAAGGTTGACCATAAGGTCTTAAAAATCATACGCATTTTGTATTGTAAGAAAAAATAACCTATTTCCACCACCAAATAGCAGTGTATTACTGTCTTTTGGTTTGAAGAGCGGAAGGCAGTGAAATTACTTGGCAATAAGACAATAACTTCAACATGCAAGATTTGCAATCGATCTAGTGAAAAACAACAAATATATTGCTTTTATAGCTTTTATTGCGATTTATTGCAATCGACTTAGTAAAAAAATCAAATTGAATATTTGACAGGCCTGGCGCAGACGGTAGCGATCCTGTGCGCCAAAGGTCGTGGGTTAGATCCCCACCCAAGACAAATATTTATATATGTATTTAAATATGATATTTGTGTTTGCCCTGTATCTGGGTGTGAAATATATGCATTTAAATAGTAAATTTGTGATTCCTCTGTTGTCTGATGTCCGTAACACAAGTGCTTTAAACGACTTATCACGGAACCGGGTCAGTGTATTTTATTTAACCGTTGTATTAGTCCAGAACCGGGACCAGATTTGTACGAAAATTGTTTGTACAAAATTTGAATGTAGAGTTTATAGGTTAGTGGCCCAAAAACCCGATTCAATTGGGAAAGGCCTATGTCTCGCTAGTGCAACTATTAGTCTGCGACGAACATTCTATACTACTCAAACCTTTGACGGCGGCATGTTATTTATTAATCAATCTATAATTGTACATAAAAGCCTGAATAACTGGTGCCATCGTGCTATGCCGCAGGAGCCATTAGCGACGCCAATCTGCTGCGGGAAATGACTCGCGCCGAGGCACGCCTTCGACGCCGGCGGCTTCGCCACTCTAATACCTTCAGTTATGATTCTTAATCCAATCGTTGGTATTAAAGAAACGTAAAAAAATTAAAGACTTTTTATTTAAAAAAGACGATCGCCCGTTTAATATTTACGTATAAACATTGTCATTCCCAAAAGATGGAAAAAAAAGAAAATGCGTATTTTTATATAGATTTGCATTTGCATAGATTTTTTGTATAGTTTATTAGCGTTGTATTGTCATATTAAAAGAATATTTAAATTCTTATGGGAATTATATAAGTTCACATGTGTGTATTCGCGATGCCATACAACATCTAACACATTGATACCATACCGTACTCCGAGGTTGATCGCTTAAAGTACAAGTAATACGGACATCAAATACAAAGGAAAATCATAATATTTAAACATATATTTCTAACATCCAGACACAGCACAAGCACAATTATCATCATATACATATTTATCCTGGGATTTAAACCCTCGACTTTAGGCGCACAATATCGGGTCACTACCATCTGCACAATTAGGCCGCTACAGCCGCTGTCACTTTTCTCAAATATGGCGTATTCATATGCACTCATACATACTAAAAGCCCCACTCGAGGGTAGGCAACCCCTGGCTAGTGGGCACTTTTACAGAGTCACTTGAACTAAGAATTTCTTCAATCCTACCCGTCACAACCATCATCAGTTATCTGTTTTGTATTATTAATTATATGGATCACCTACGATTAATACATTTACAAAGGCATAATTAGATTTAGTCCTATACTAGCGACCTGCCACGGCTTCACACTGGTACAATGCTACTAAATATAATATGGTAAATATAAACTGCATTTTAAATTTGTAACATTTTCGAAAATATTTATTTAAGTAAATTACTTATTGTACAAGTGCTTGATCGAAAAAGGATGCTCTATCGCTTAAAAAAAAGATAAAAATGGTTATTGTTGGTTATCTCTAAGATATAGATATACACCATAGCGGATCTTTTGCTAGATCTTTTAAAGGTGTACAATACCCATTACAGTTCATTATTATTATTGCATATGTTTTTTCTAATTGGTCTGGATATTTTCGTTGTTACTTGCACCAATATGTTTATATTACACGTAGGAAATGAATGTGAAATCCCTGAAATGGGATTTAAAAATTTTGATGAGTTGATAAATAATAGTCTCTATTATGAATATTCTTCGTATGAACTAAGATTTGCATTTGTCAAGGCAATATAAAAATTGTCCTATTCGTCTCAGAATACTAAATGCTTAATGGTAGCAAGCGATCAGATTTGCAGAAAACGTCTTATTCTTAAAATAATTTATTAAACAATTAGAACTAAAAGCATATCTATTTTTGTTCAATAACAAATATGTTAGTGTTAGAAATAATAATAATGATAAACTTAAATGTACCCAAAATCTATAAATAACATAAATAAATTGAAGTTTAAAATAGTACAACGGGCGGCCTTATCGCATAGAGCAATAGCAATACCAGGCAATCTAGGGATGGAAAAGCAATTAAAAGTAAATATGCAATCTAATAGCATTGTTATATGCTATACATAAATGATACACCGATTTAAATATATATCAAAGTATACAGATACAATAAATTATACAATACAATAAAATGATACAACACAGAGTAGCAAAAAGAATTATATGAATGACCTGTTTTATTTTATTGTATTTTTAGACCATATTGTCAAACAAGCAAACTGATTGCTTAACAGTAAGCGTCACCGCAAACCGTAGAAGCTCGTAATGTCACAAGGATATCATTAGTACATTGCTTACCCTGTGACTGAAAGTTATTAGTCACACTTCTTAGTTATTTCACTATCACCCTTCAAAACGGAATTCAGAAATGCGAATTTTACTTCTGACTGTGAGTACTAACTGGCAATGTAGTCAACTTTTTTTGGAGCTTTACCTCATGTCACGAAATATTACTAAATTTTGTGAAGAGAATCCAATCTAGGGCGCATTAAGGCCGATATATATATGGTATACAAAAGCGCTACACTAGGAAGCTCAATCATAAAGTTGGTGTTAAATAAATTCATATTGTATAGAACCTTTTTCGACTTGCCTTGTCATGATCCAGCTACTTTGAGCAGCTAATGCACAATTATCAGCCGGCGTGCGACAAAGCCTTTCATGACGTCACTCCTAGATAATTCGCCGTAGCATTTTGAACGTTCATGAGTAATATTTTCCAACATTAAACTTTTCACTACACGTAAAATTATTGACAGCATTAATGGTTCAGTTATAAATTCACACTAATAATAATAAATTCACACGACATCTCATAGGTTGACCTGACACCGAAATAAGAAGCTTAAAGCACTTGTGTTAATATATTTAATAATAATTAATACATATATTTAACACCCAGACACAACAAAACCCAAATATTATCATATAAATATTTGTCATGGGTGGGGGACGAACCCACGACCTTTGGTGCATAACATAAGATCACTAATATCTACGATATATATAAATTTAAGTTTTACTGTTTTATATGTAGCGTTTTCAGCATTATAGTAATCAGTTTTCAATTTGTGTACAATCTTTCAGTTGGAGGAAAATGATAGATACTTATCCGATGATAATTCTGATCGCAATCATCTATTTTTATCTGGACGGCCGAGTCTCAATTAAGGATTGTAACAAATTTATAGAAGTGCAATTATTTTACCTAAAATATACTACATACAACGATATTACTGTTATTTTTTAATAGAAACAATGTTATTTAACGAGAGTGGATTTTCTATTTTTGCGTATATAGCTTGTGTATGGAACGCGTCTACCGCAATAATATGTAGAACAAACCTAGTATCAATAATGCTACGCTCTTGTTAGCTGTATATTATATAGCCTCCCTCAAAATGCACTATCTAAAATTAAATGCTTAATTTTTTAATCAGACCTGTGGTTTCTAAGAACGCGCGTTCGACTAAAAATACCAACCCTTTAGCTTTATTCTAAATTATTCTCTTGCTCTTCAATATTATTATATATAAGTATAGATAAAAACGTACCGGATGAGTAAAAAATAAGTTAAACAAATTTAAATTCCTGTATTAGTAATTTTACTATAATTAAGACGGATTCCGTGTACGGGTTCGCAATGTACCCCGGGCTATTTTCGGTAAATGCCATGCATACTTTATTTGTACCAGGTTTGTTGCTATGCATTCGGGCAACATACCGGCCTGTAATTCCATTCACAAAAAACACACTTCTATGGACCACAAAATATTTCGGAATGAAATTTTGAATTAAAATTTCTCCCTTATTCCGGAATAAAGTTTTAACTATATTTTTAAAGTTTTTACGTGTTAATCTAATTTAAACTTAATTGTACGTATTGCGCTTAAACATAAAAATAAAAACTCGAAACGTTTATTGTTATATCATACAGTATTAGAAAATTAAGTGAATTATACATAAAATATATACTTAATTTCCAGTATTATTTTTTTAGTTCGGGTCGATATACAATCGTACAACCCGCGTGGTAGTGAGCCTTGACGCTGTCTATAGACGCTCATGTTATTATCATAAGTATACATCACTAATGCGTTGCCAACCTTATAGTTATTTTGTTGCATTACCCACTAATCTTACCCTTACCCTTTAATCTGGAACACAGGAATGCGGACAATGCTATCTGGAAATAGGTGAGGTTACCATCCAGGTGACCTTTTGTATTCATTAATAGAAAGAAGATTGTTTTTAACTTTTTCCAAAATCTGGTCGCTCCAAATTGTTGTTAATGAAACAAGACTTCATAATCATACGATATATGAACCAGTCAATATATTACAGTAAATCTCCACTCAAAATGAAGACGCTAGGATATCAGAGAAACTCTGACAAGGATACTTACTTTACTAGGTTCTAGTTATTTCTGGAAGAAAAAGTGTCGATTCCTTTAAGAAAAACAAGCTACATATATTCCATGGAAAAATGCTATTTGTATAAAAAGTAGCCTATATTTGTGCCAAATCTTGTCCAGATCTATTCTGCCTTAGTGTTTTAGTTTATGTTTTAGCTTGAAAGTGTAACAAACAGCTATACATCCATCACAGAAACTTTTGCGTGTATGATACCAGTAAGATTAGATATAGCAAGAACACTAGTGCTATTAGTAGAAATAATTGATAGTATAGTTGATATTAAGGCGACAGATAATCTTAGTAGGGTCTATCTCAGGTGAAGCATGTAACAAAAAAAATAGAACAACAGGATCTGCTATCGTACTATATTTTTAGTCAAAACGGCATGCGTAATTTGCAAAAGCCTTGTAATCCGTTAACTACTTCCAGAGGTCAACCGGGTATCAGTCAGGAAGAGCCCAAGGGCGCGGTTAATTATTAATTTTTAAGCCAGTGTTCCGCTTGGGAAGGCTAATACAATATATATGGTTGGTTAGCCCTTGCCGTCGCAAACAATCGCATCGAATATTGATGCGAGCCAAAATGCTATTTCCATTTTGCGGAGTATATTTTTTTCATTCTTAATATGATTGAGCGAATGTTGATGACCCATTTATTTACACAAAATACTGCAGTAATGATTTAAGTGTTAATAGGTTAACACGTAACACCAAAAACATGCACCCTTTTATAAGAACATTGCGCGAACTGATGACCGTAAAGTTTGACATATTAAAAGTTAATGTGTAGAAGAAGTGCATATATAGCTCTTTTTTTATTCGGAAAGGGTGTAGGGTCTAGTAAACTGCACCCTGTTGATCTAAGTTTTTTCAAATGAATCTAATAGTGTGTACTATTTTATGCACAGTATCAGAAGACTCGGTTTAAGGTATACTAGCGTTCATAACAGTGATAATACTATTGTTAATTTTATTTACCTTTTTTGCACATTAAAAATACAATTAGTGTCAATTACCTGCTTGTCAACCATCGGGCGAAACAGAAAATAGATAAAGTGGCGCTATAATCATAAATAAAAATAAAAATACAAATATAAAATCGAAAACACTTATATATATAAGTATATAAGTTTCATAAGTACATATTCAATTAAATTAACTATACACACACAGATAAATATATATTATTGTTAACCCTATTTTACCTACCGTATTGTTAAACCTGATAAGCCTAAGTGATCCCCTTTTACTGGGTATTGTAGCGACTAAGGTACCAGAACCGACATATGGCGGTATATCTATCCAAAACAGTTTGACTAAAATGCACAGGGCGGGGATGGACAGCAGCATCCCGCTTGCCTTGCCCAGCGTGGCAATTCTACGCAAATTCCCCTTTTCTTGGAGAGGCCTATGTCAAGCAGTGGACTTCTAATGGCTAATATGATAAAACCTGCTATGATTGAGTGAGGAAACAAGGGGATAAATGAAATGGAGACAACAGAAGAAAAAATAATTCCTAAGGCTCTCTTAAGTGCCACCTTACATGTTTATTTCTTGATATTAAGGGAAAAGCATTTCAGAATCGTATAGCTATCACAGTGTCAGACTAGTACATTAATCATGTGGTAGCAAAGAGTGAGAATATACTCACTATGTGCGCTTTTGTAAGGGCAAACAAATTATCGTCAACCTAATGATTGTTACGCGTCTAACAATTCTTGAAGATGCAAGTAACATAATTATTGCATTTTATCTATTATACCATTCATATACTAGGTGATTCTCCAGCAAAAAATCTCAAATAAGGACTGTCTATGGAAAGTATTTTTTGCATGCATAAAGCATGCCATTTCTAACAAGTGCAAGGTTTAGAAGTTTTTTTTTATTGACTAGATCTACAAACAAGCGTACAGTCCGCGTGATTGTAAGCGTCACAACAGCCTATAAATGCTCGTAATATCACAAGGACATCACTAGCGTATATATAACCTTGTGACTTGAAAATATTTTGTCACATTATTTTCACTATATAATTTCACTGCTTCTCTCTGCCGGAAAATAGTTACGCAAATACTGTTATTTGGCGATAGAAATAGGTGATACTAAGGTACTAATTCAGACGATCAGGTTTATCTTATATTAAGGGCGTCAAAACTATTTTAGGGTAATATAAACTTGCTAGGTATCAAGAATAAATGTAGTTTCCATACAAATACATAAAACTCTAGGAAGCCAAGTTTTTAGTATTATAATAATTTGATAAAAATGTAGCTGTAATAGAATTTTCCCTTGTACCAGGTATCGTAATTGGTGACTGAGGTACCGGAACTGACAGGGGGCGGTATATCCACCCGAAACACTGCAGCTCAAATGTATAGAATGGGATGCTACTACACTTGCCTAGCATAGCAAATCATGCCCAGAATTCACTCTTTTGGGGAGATCTATGTCCTGCAATCCTATAGTTGGTATGATGATGATCCTGATACACATATTTTTTTTAACATTCTTGATTATATGTAAATTGGATACAATAATTCTCATCGCCCATCTGCTGTTAGTTGTAACATATTGCACGATTAAAAAGTAATAATGGTAATAATTAAACCTTCTTGGAATTCACCACAGCACACAAAAAGTTTTGCAAACTAAGTTTTTATGAAGGCCACGCTGGCCAGTTATAATTTATTTGGAAAACTACATTAGTCAAAATGAAAAAGTCGATATATTTGATCATATGTTTTATAAACTCGATCAAACTCAGCGTGTGTTTATAAAATAACTCTCTGCTTCGGTAATATTTTAAAATAAAGATTTTAAATATCACTTTACTCCCGACACACTAACAGACTAACTTGACACCCACATAAAAACATTTACCAAAACTAAAGAATTTTAAATAATTAAAACAATTACTAAATACATTGCAAATTTAAGGTGTTCTATTGAAAGCATTTTTTTTTGCGCAGAGCGCAGCTTTTACTACGGGGGTGCAGCTGCCCATCCCCACCCTATGCATTTGAGCTTCATTGTTTCGGATAAATATACCACCACCTGTCAATTCCGGTACCTTAGTCGCCTTTTACGACATCTGGTTCAGTGGGAGGTATCTTTCTTACTCTACCGGTAGCTCACGGCAAAATATCAATAGGAAAAAACGATTTGTCGCAATCTGATTTTCCCCTCGAAATTAATTGGTTAGTAAATCAAAATGTTGGAATCGGATCGAGACATTGATTAGATTAGCTTTCACTCGATAGCGCGTTTTAAAATCGCTTAGCTTTATCTTTTTTTATTGTGGAACTAGAATTATCGTGTATTGTAACTACCACGGAAATAATACGTTCTTTCGTTATAAAAGTTAGACCATGACCTTATCCGTACTGTCAACTATTTGTATGCAAAACGTGAATGCAAGAATATTGGTTGAGTATATAAATCATGACGAGGTAAACATAAACTTACTTTTGCATTTATTATATCACTTGGGATTTGTTAAGTACTTCGTACTAGTAATTTTTAAACTATAAATAATTTAAGTATTTGTGGCACTACATAGTATTAAACAAAGTTACTTCCTACTGTCTGTCTTTCACTATGTATGCTTAGATCTTTTTAGATACGCAACGGATTTGATTGCGAATTTTTTTATATATAGAGAGTGATTCAAGGGCAATGTTTATATGTAATCATCGTATATATTATCACATCAGCCATTAGAAGGCCACTGCTGAACATAGGCGGAGGTCTAATTTTTTTCCGACAATTACGGACACAATTGGCTTCCTAAGAAAGGGGAAGTTTTGTCCATAATTGCCGCGCTGGGTAAGCGTGTTGGCAACCGCAGACTAGGGGAATAGGCAGCAGCATCCCCAACGCTGCTGCCTATTCCCGCCCTGTGCATTTGATGTATATTGATTTATATGGATATACTGCAATCTGTCGGTTCTGGTAACTTAGTCTCCTCTTACCTGATACAGAGGGAGATACTATTCTACTCTGCCGGTATCTCACGGCATATAAAAAATCTAATGCTTTCGGTAGAGCATTACACTTTTTATATCTATAATATGTACATGCAAAATGTAGTAGAGAAGAACTGATAATTTTAGCGGTTTCCGTTGAGATGTCGTAAATGTGCTATAAACCTACAATAAAAAAAATATCCTGATGGTTATTAACGCGACTTAATGCTTATTATTCTTCTAAATCCGTGTGAAGCCGATGCGGGTTACTAGTATAATATCAATTATAACCATCACATATATTTGAGAATTAAAGCTATTGCTGTTGATAATGCTACATTCGTAAAATATCATTGTCCTTGTAATAATTTCGATCGATCCCTATAATTGTTTGAAAACATTTTTAGTAACGAAACAATACTGAAAAGTGATGTGCGATAACCATCTACGCAATTAAATTTGTTTTAACTCATACAAGATTACGTAAGAGAGTGGTATTTTAAATAATAAAAGCGGTTATGAATAACAGACTAACTTGACACAGAATGACAAGCTGAAAGCTCCCACGTGAGAACACTTACCAAAAATAAAGAATTTTGAATAATTAAAACAATTATTGAATACATTGGAAATTCAAGGTTTTATATTAAAAGCAATATTTTCTTTTACGCAGAGCGCAGCTTTCGTAACGGGGATGCAGCTGCCCATCCCCACCCTATGCATTTGGTATTTTTGATAATAAAAGCGGTTATGACTAAAGCCGTTAGGTTAATTTCATATAAAAGGCTATTTTTAGATAGTTATTCAGGCCAAGTGCAACAGCTCAAATAAATTATTTTCTATTTTTAATCAACTATAATACGCTCGTTATTTACGAAGAAAACAAAACACTATATTGCTTAAAAAGAAATTAAATCATGCTAATAATACTGGCATAAACATTATTAAAAAAGTATTGGGCCGTATTTGTTTCATTGAAACAAACGAAATCTTAACGAAAAATACGTATGTATTCAGTTAAAAAGCTCAACAATCATTTTGATAAATGACTTCAATCTAAATTGAGTTTAGAAGATATTTGCTGTAAAACTGACATTATAAACATAAACAATATTTTGTTATTGATGACAAAAGCCTCAGAGTTAGCACCCAAATTGAACAAGTTCATACATGCAGCTGTAATTACCTCGTCCATTTGTTCCAACGTCCTTGTTCAGGTTTCTCGCACACCGGCACTTTTTGAAAGCTCAGTCTTGCCGGTAACTCCGTCGAGAGAGCCCGCGTGCGCCGCTCGCTCCGTTTCGATCCTCGATTGTTTTGATACGCGCTTGTTTTCTTTTTAATATTTAAACAGTTCCAATTTCAAATGTGTTCGAGGATTAAATGCTTTAATGTGTCCATGAAGTTTTGACTCCGGTTTTGAGGTTTGTAGTTCTGTATTTATATTTATTTAGAAGTTTGCTGGAGATTTTAATGTTTGATATTAGCATGAAAAAAAGTTTTGCCGGTGTAATTGTTATTTATAACCGTGAAAGTGCTTTAAAAATGAAATTGAATAAACGTGTTTTACGTTACGTTGCATGTGTTTCTTTTTTCAATAAACACAGACAAAGTAGTTCTTTTTGACGATTAATATTACGTGGTGTGGTTATTCTTTTGGATAAATAAATTATCATGAGTTGCAATAGAACAAATAAAAAAAGTTATATATTATTTTCATAATAATAGAAAATAATAAAATTAAATAGTTGCAATTTGATAATCTTTAGAATATTTATATATGCACGATTATTTTATGAATACATATGATTATTTAAAATTATATAGTGTTTATTATATTTCATATACAGGTGCAGGTATGATCTTAATTATTCTGTAAAATAGAGACTTAAATGTCATTTTATTAGTTATACTATATATATCTATATATGAGTGTCATTCAAGTCTAATGGCATGGAAGTGGTATTTCCCGATTCACAAAAGAGGGACAGAAAGATATCATACTAAATTAACAAATGAAAATATTTCGGCTGAAACGTCACATTGAATGTCACCTATTTATTTTAACAATAGGCATCATTTTTCTGTACCACGTCAACGAACGATAGGCAAGAATCTTACCTTTTTGTATTTCATAATAAAGAGATCTCCGATTTTAAAAGGGTTGCAATTCTAAATGATTTAATTTAGCATACAATTAACTATTAAATAACTTTTTAAACAAACCTATTTGCACAGTCTCATGTTAATTGTCAGATGATATTAGCTAGCAACAATTAGATTTAGCTACTTTGATAAGGTACTATTTCCAAACATGATCTAGAACTCCTTGTCATGCTAACACTGACAAAACCTTACTGAAACTGACTTAACAATAAATAATACATATACTGCCGTAAATTAACTACAATCGCACGATTACTGAGTCGGCCTGTTAAATTTAGTAAAATGAATCAAGGGCACATTTAGGTAAAGTTATTAGGCAGTTCATATTAATGAATTGATAAAGTTTATAAAGCACGAATAAAGGCAATATAGATAAAAAACGAGAAATGTCACAAATGCCATTCTTGTTTAACATCAATATCTGAGAACAAGTTACAAATAATTTTCGTATATTTTAATCGATCATGGCATTCCAATCTTTATATTGTGTTTTTTATTTTTGTTTTTCTATGCCTCACCATATTACATCGTCTAACGTTAGTAAAGTAAACTTTGATCGGGTTTTCTTGCACATCATTAAACTTTATAAATAAACTTCGTGGCCGTGATACTGCCTGCATATTTTCTTTTCAAAAGTTCAGGATTCGCGACTTACATAGTATTAAAAAATGGTATTTGTGTGTTAATTATTACGAACTGGTTCAAGGGCTATGTTTCATAAACGTAACAAACATAAAGAGACACTTTCATATTATATATGAATTTAATAATAATATGTATCTATGTGGACTTTAGAGGTGGAGTGTAAGGTAGGTAAGGATTTTACTAAGTGATAATGAAACTTTCTATTAGATGAACAATCTTTGAAATCTATCTGGTAGTTATTTAGTTTATACTTTACAAACATTAGTGAAACTGTGACAAAGTATTAAAAATAAAATATGTTCCTTTCAAAATAATAGTTTCTATTTTCAAAAAATCTTTCTAGTAATTACCTAACCAGAGAACCGTTAAAACATAGTTAATTTTGAATATTGGAGCGCTTGTCGTTTGAGAATGTAAAAATGTTTAAATTTGTATTTTACGTAGCCATAACACGTAACATTTAATTCTAGTACCGTAATTCACAGAAACCAGTCTTGCTAGTACACTCGTAACCATAATCTAGACTCGGTCTAGAGTTCAGACAAACTACGAACAGGTCGTTATAAATTACATCCTAATCTAGCCACTTGGCTATTGTAAACAGCGGTTTAGTATCTTCTTGTTTTGTTTAGGTTTTGGCGTTTGACTGATGTTGATGTCTATTTAAAAACAACGATAATTGATCTGATAGATATATTGATGTTTATTTGTAATGCCAGTCAGGTTTTGTATTGAATTCAAAAACATATTCCTATGTATTTCTTTCGGCTTGATTTCAAAAATTTTAAGTGTTTTTGCAGACGGATGATGATATAAAAAGGAAATAAGAGAACTGTTTAGATAAATAGTTAGTGTGGCGTAAACAAAATTCGTTTTAAATGGGGTAACCAAATAAAAAAAGTAAAATACCACAGACATAGCTTGGGGTACTAGCTAGTTTCATAAATACAATTTTGTGACAAAACAATTGGTAATATTTGTTAAATTACTATTGTTTATGATACCAATATTTAAATGAAGGTATTTACAAATAAAAATTTATAATTTGCTAATCCAATAACTCTTAAGAACTACTTTAATGAGATATGGTTTTCTTTAAAGTAAATGTTAAATATTGTTATTATTACTTAAATAATGTTATTTCAGGTTTCAAATATTTGTATAAATTAATCGCACAGGCTGAGGAAAATTCTCATTTCGTGAAGCAAATATTTGTAAAAAGAAGTTCTCTTCTACTACATTTATAATTAAAGAACTACGTAATTAAATAAAGCGCTTATCTTTTTATAAGCTAACATTTTTTATTTGACGTTTCGGCCGACATTTATGTCAGTTTTAAGCTGTAATTTTATAATTGAGAGTCACAGTTGAAAATAATACTATGCGGAGATGGATAAAGTAATTTTTACACTCACATATAGTCTGTTTACTTGCTATACCGCTTGCTTAGGCGTCACCGTAGTCTATATACGCTTGGATAATCACAATCGCGTTGGTTACCATGTGACTTTAAGTATTATGTCACATTTTCAAGTAATCTCATTGTCTCTCTCACCCCTCAAACCTAGAAATAAGTAAGAGTGAAGTACCAATGCAGACGAACTTTATATAAGTTTTTTTAGTGAAAATGATTACATCATCGAATTACGGGTATTGACTTTATGTATTCTAATCATATCGTCTGTGCCCACCTTATAGGTGGAAATCTTACACTGTACTTGCTGATGCGTGGTGTCCATTGAAGCAATTTATGGCTCCACCAGCTTTCAGTTCTGGCCGCATATATAGAAAATGTAGACAAAGGCAACAATCCCAAAATTGTTTGACCATACCTTTACCCGGGTTCTCCTAAATTTACTCAAAATCTATTCGTAGTTGAGCTAGTAGACTGTTTTGGAAGGATTATGAAATTTAAAACAATTTATTGAAAAAATAACCTGTACAACATCTCGAACATTGAGCTGATTCGGAGATAATTCGCTCAAAACACGTGTGTCACAGACTACTCAAATACATTTTGCACCCCCAGACACATGACAAACACATACATCATATAAATATTTGTCCTGAGTAGGGTCAACCCACGAACTTTGGTGCCCAAGACCGGCCTGTCAAAGACATTCGTTAATTTCTTACATCAAAACTTAGAACAAGCGCTTGATCCAAACCATTGTTACCATAGTTTACCTTCTTTAAAAGTTGTAAAAGGATCCAATAGTATATTTTAGCCATGCTCTTAGTAACTTTTTAGGCGGTGGAGTAGAATAGAACCTCCCCCTGTAACAGGTGTCGTAAAAGGTGACTAAGGTACCGGAACCGATAGGTGGTATATCCATCCAAAACAGTAAAGCATTTTTTATCAGTCAGATTATCAGACACGAAAAATTATTATTGATAAAGAATAGCTTCGTTATTTACCACTGCCTTTCAATATATTACTGCCTACTGCAGAACTTCGGCCTCCCTGGAAAATGATGATTTTTCCAATAATTTCTGATAGGCATTCTGGCAAATTAATGACGGTAGCTTCGAAAACGAGATGATCCGCCTACACTGTTTTAAATTAATTTTGGTATACACTATCTGTCAGTTCTGGTACCTCAGGGGCCTTTGACGACATCTGGTAAAAGGTAGGTACTATTCAAGTCTCCCAGTATTCCCGCTGCCTTTCAACCAGGCTTAAATATTTGTATAAGGATATGATGAATGAAATTTAGAATAAGCCTTTCTAGCATCACAAATGCTTTCAAATCTTTGTACTATATTGGATCCCTGGTCGTATTTCTACGGTTATATTTCACTAGTGACATTATTTACTTCTTTATTTACAGTCTAGAGGAGTTTTCCAGGGATAAATCGTACTTCCGAAGTAGTCCGAAGAAGTATATATCTTAAAGCTAAAATGCACCAGCTTCTACATTACTCCGTTGGACTGAATCTAGATTTCTGGTAAGCGCCCAGTTTTCTTAAGATTTAGGAGCTTCCAAATTGAATTAAACGCTTGAACTCACGTAAGATGGAAGTTGTGGGTTCGATTCTCTGTTAGGACATGTTTTGAATAAATATACTTCTGGAACTATTTCTATTGTTTGAAGACGCTTTTAATTTATGTATTTTTATTAGCTTTTATAGCCTTATCTATTTAAATAAAATAATTGGTGCTAAGCAAACCTACAACTAAAGAACGGCTTGACCAAATTAGCTAATTATATTTTCTTGGAATCTTCTTTAAGACACACAAAAAGTTTTAATGAAGAGAGAAATAGTGAAGACGTAATTTACAATTAATATTCTGTGCGTGGCGGTTCTGGTTTTTTTTATATTTTCACTTGTCAAGGACAAAACACTTCTTTTTATGAAATAGTTGAAGTAAATATTCAACTTCATTTTAAGCAAAATAAATCAAAATCCTCAACGCAACGGGATTAAGATGATAATAACTAGATGAGTTTCTCTTGTACTTCTATCTCCATCATAATAACAGCCTGCCTCCTTGTATTTAGGCTACACCAGTAAGGATGGATATACCGGATATAGTCAATAGTAGTTAGGATTTTTTTTTTCAATTACACAAAATTACTTGCGGTCAAATTGTCCATTTACCTAAGCATAATTAAAGTCGGTTTCCGCTTTTGGCTTTAACTCTTAGCCCTAGGTTACTCATGTGAGTTGATTATTTTAAAAAAAATATTTATCTGAGCTGGTAAGAGTTAATATGTCTATATTATTATATTTATCTTATCATACATATTTATCTTACTAGAATAGAAAAAATATCGCTTGACATAAAGATAAAATTACTCCCTAACTTTCCATATGCTAATGACGTTACTGAAACGAGCATAAATTACGGACACTTTTCTGTTTATTTTGTAAACCAACCTTTTCTGTTCCCTGTATAAATATAGAACAATCGAAGCCCGGAATATCCAATCAAGTTTACCCTTTCCGCCAGCTGTCATAGCAGGAGTTGGTTTGAAGCTGCCATTTTCGTGCCCATTAAATACTGACTCGGCAACTATACGGGCGTATTTATAAAGGTTTTCTTATGTATATTCAATATTTTTGATGTTAAACTATTTATTATTTAACTTTAGTTATAATATATTAATATACGCTGTGGGATATTGTCAGAGTAGAATAGTATCTTTTTTTCTACCAGATGTCATAAAATGCTATTGAGGTATCAAATCTACGGTTTGCGAACCAATATGGCTGACTACGTGACAATTATGGATTAAAATCTTGAGGGAGGCTTATTGTAAACAGTAAATGTCATTCAAATACGATGAAAATAATGTGTATTAAAAGTAATAAAAAGAATATCAATCGTGTTGACCAGAAATCTTAAAAGACGACGGGCTGTAGAGAAAAATACAACTACTAGAGAAATTAAAGCGAAGAGAGCTCTCTGAAAATAGTTGGTTTAGTGGTCTCACTAAATAAAATGGGTCAAAGAAATAATAGTTCTCCTCATTTTTAACTTCTTGACTATAATTAAGTACTAGTGTAAAGTACAACATTTATTATTCAAAACGAAAATGAGACGTCGCTGTATAAAATATTCATAAGCAATATTGCGTGAAGACAAAAGTTAACAAAAAAAAATAAGAAAATAAAATTTTATTTAATAAAAGTGAATAAGCAGTAGGATTCTGGCGTGATATATAAGTAACTCTAATCCTAACTAATATTAAATATAAATACAGAGGTAAGTTTCTTTTTCTATTTGTTATTCTTTCGCGGCTAATATCCAATCAAGATTGTGGTACGAAGAACGACATTTTATATCACCTTGCATCCTGTGAAAACGTACTACTCTCGTGGCATTTTTGATAAAAGACAGCGAAAGAGAGCGAACTAGGCACACCTTTCATTTATCTGTTATAGTTTTTTTTAGTAATTATAACATATATACAAGCATATCGTGCAAGAGTAGCTATAATGATATCGTTCCTATCATTATAGTCGATGTTAATTAATTTTGGTCTACGAACAAGATCATACGGCATAAACATTTACAAATATAATCTACGATAGGCTTAAAACTATGCAATAATTAAGAAGGAAGTAAAGTAATTACTGATAAACTTAATAAATGATCCAAATGACTCATCACTATGAATAAATTAAGCAACACCAGCTATATCGCTTAAAGCAATTGTGTCACGGACATCAGACAACGGAGGAATAACAAAAATATTATACTTAATTACATACTTTAACACCCAAGTAAAAGATCTACCTGGATTCATTATATTAGCAGTACAACGTCCACTGCTAGACATAGGTCTCACCATGAATGAGGAAAATTACCGCGCCGGGTAAGCGTGGTGGCAATCACAGAACGTAGCTTCATGGCGGGAATGCTGCTGCCCTTTCCCGCCCTGTTGCATTTGAGCTAGATTGTTTTGAGTAGAAATAATGCTATCTGTCGATTCCAATACCTCAGTCGCCTGTTAAGACACCTGGTACAAAGAGAGGTATTATTCGACTCGGCCGGTACCTCACGGTCCACAAACGTTGCGCTATTTTGAAGATCTAAATAAGCATAGGGACAGACAGACAACGGGAAGTGACTTTGTATTATACTTGTAATTCAGATAATTTAAAAGAAAAAATTATGACATCATACTTTTACTAAAATTCACCGACCCTCGAATATAACTGTATTGGCCCAGGTCAACGTCTACAGTACAGAGGCAGACATCAACTCGATCGTATAAATTGTTCCCATGTGAATACGCGTGCATAAAAATCACCAGACCGAAGCTTGCGAGCGCTTCATATTTTCCATACCCAGCTCCTGATACAGAATAATCCATAGAATAAATTCGAATGTTACCTATGGTAGTAAGTACTCTTGCAATGAACGTCTATATCCTCACTATTAATTATTTCTACAGCTTAACTTCCTCGTATGTTTAATGTAGGGGCATTTAAATTACTAGGTAATCTAATTGCTTTTAGCACAATACCGGTGATATTCTAATGATATCAAGTGGTTTGTATCTACACTGATGATTTAAAGGAAAGCATTTTCTCGTCGAAGTATACAATAAATACACAAAATTTTAAAAATACATTTATTTCTCACCACAAATATTTTTTTTTCAATTAATGATTGAAACGTTGTGCATAAATAGTCTGAAATGTTAAAAATAATATTAATGTATTTTGTTTAAAAAATACCTGGAATGTTACATCGTTGCTTTTCTGTCGAAAGCTGTAAAGTATTCTTTGACAAAAACATACACTACAGGTTGGACTCTCTGAAATAATATACAAGTGAGTACAACTTAATAAATACAAGAAACAGCATTCAATTGTCTCTTAAGTCTGGATCAGTATTAACGCATTGAATATTTTTTGGAAAACCTTTTAAACATCACTTTCCACCAAGCGGCTGACGAGGAAATGAAATCATCTCTATCTTAAGTGGGATAAAATATAAAGTGAACAAATGACGCTTTATAAAATATCTAATAAATCGGATCAGTACGACTTAACTCTCAAACAACAACAAATTTTACGAAAACATTACACTTAAGCACGACACGTAGTGTCGTGTGGTACCGCCAGATTAGAATAGTACCTCCCCCTAAAACAGGTAAAGGCGAATATTTAAATATATCCAAACGTAAAGTGTAGCTTAAATGAATTATGGGATTCTCCTAATGATGATTATATGTACATACAAATACTAGACAGTTTTATCTGGAAACGTTCTGAAGATTCGATTGTAGGTTCTAATATATCTATTCTCTTTGTTAGTTTTAAACTCGGTTCTTTGACTTAAATATTTAAAAATGTAAAATATTTGCTAAAAATATTATAGAATTGTATTACCAAATAAATACTGCTAAGTCTATGTCTATGTGCTAAAAAAACTATTGTCTATATAATTATTCAACTTCAACTTTCAAGATGACCGCGTTTTTCAGCAAACAACTGTACTAGGGCTTGAGTATATAAAGTTAACTTTCCTTTAATAGCCCAACAACCTCGCTACTTATCAAATTTCTGTTCTAGGTCAACGAGTACTTTGTATTGTAACAGTTTCAAGGCAGGGTATTGTAGTACCTTATATTGATTATAACTTTTTCTCACCTATATTCTGATAAATAATAAATAGGTGTAAAAGTTAAACTAGCCGTGATTCGTGGCTTCACTTGGCTGGATTCTTAAGTTTCCAAAGAATAATATCGTGGATATAGATTTAGATTATTAGTTAGCGAAAGAATTGTAGAAACTAGGTTATTTCTTTGAAATATATTTATTTCAAATAATTATTTTTTATATAAGTACGCAATATGTGATAAAAATACTTGTAAAAGGCTAAAAAAGCACATTCTTAATATGTTTTTTTGTTCAACGTTTTGGTTACCTTGCGCAAACCGGTTTCAAAATTTAGTATTATAGTTTTATTACAATAAAACAATATTTTTCTACCAAAATAATACTGTTTTATTAAAACAAAATATTTTATGCCTATTTGATGAAGCATGAAGTTTTTCTTATAAAGCAATTTCCTGAATAGATTTCATTAAAAAAAAACATTATAATTTAATATATGGCTCATAATATAATCCACTTAGGTAATACTTTAGTTAACTAACAAATACTTTAGTTAGTTTTACGTTTGCTTGCCTGCGTGGAACCCCAACCCCAACCCCTGATTCATCGATTAAGCCGGGCTTATTTAACCGATAGCGCAGATGGTACCGATCCTATGTTGAGCGCCGAAGGTTGTGGGTTAGATTCCCACCCAGAGCAAATATTTATATAATGATATTTCAGTTTATTCTATGTATGGGTGTTATATATATGTATTTAAGTATATTCTAGTTTCTCTTTTCTCTAGCGTCCGTAACTTGCGTAATGCTTTAAGCAACTTATCACGGAGTCAAGTCAATGTATGAGATGTTGCGGGAATTTATTATTAGCCATAATAGCGATATAAATTTGCTTAGAAAGATGGTATAATATGACCTCGCAAGTATAGCTGTAGATGTCTCCTAGCATACCAGAACTCTAACATAAAACTGTAAAACAAGATAGAACAAATCAACATTATTAATGCAATAGTTTTTATAAGTATCCCTAATACTCTGATAAAAAAACTTACTATTGTTTAACACACGTCTAAACCCACCTTTCCGCGTTTACAGAAACTTTAAGGATTGTTTTACTCGTATTGGTCTGTGCTAATTCTTTTTCTGTTCGGAGTAAAACTTACCTCTCAGAACATTACGCGGAGTGCTCGCAACTTTCTCGAGGTAAAAACTAAAGGGCTCGTGATAAATTGATAAAATTAATCTGTGGTATTCCGTTGTAGCGCCAAAGGCTAGTTCTAAATTTGAAATGCGAATTATATTTTTTTAAACACTTAAAACTTGACAATAAAAAGCAAACGTTATTTTTTAATTTTTAGACAGTGTATAACTTTGTCTACTGGAACTGCGTAAAGCTTATATTTTTGACAATATACTTTTTTATTACATTTTTACCTTAAGTTATACAATATATGTAGAAAAATATCTATCCGTTATGATTATCTATTGATAAAAAATTGCTCTAAAAAGTTTTTTTTTTCCGTTTTTCTAAAAACCATTTTGAAACGTAATAATTTTCATTTGAGAGAAGGACATTTTTAAATGTAGTTATTACTTAGATAACTTAGCTTACAAAATAATGGTACCCTCTATCAGTTCACTAGAAAGCAAAAATCGTGTTCCTGTAGAAATAATATGTATTAAATATATTACACTTAATTTGGGAGTTGTGTTTATTTTCGGAGGACTTGTTTTTGCAACTTGTTGATATTTCCACAAAGTATTTTGGGACATATATTGTCCATAATTAATTTACAAATGTGAAGTATTTGTATATTTGTTTAAATGTTTTCACGACAAGACTGGTGGTGCGGTTTGGTTGATTGTAGCTATGTATGTAATTAGACCATGATATAGGTTACTTATGCTTCTAGAATTTTCTTACGAAACATGTTATAACTGTAAGTAATTTATTAAATATGTCGTGTAAAACAATAATAACTGCAAGTGGGATTAGACTTATAACTGAGCCATCCTCTTCTTATATTTTATTCTCAACTGTCAAAAAATCTTATCGACAAATGAATTAGGAAATGTCTTTAAGATGAGGGTCGAGGGAGTTTCCGAATTTAATAGAGGGTAAAAAAAATAATTGCTCTGCATCCCTTTTTCTGGCAACAGTTTCTTGTACAAATTTTTTAATGTCTTACGAATTACACCTGCTTAGCTTGTGAAAGGAGATTAATGCACGCATAATAAACTATATTACATTATATTACAATAACAAAAAAATATTAAAATAATTGTTTAGAAATGAGGTTGATACATCATTTACTCATCTGATGAGTATACTCATCTTCGTTTTTCAGCCCAACAGAATCATCCAAGTTACGATTGCCTTACAATCCGTCAATACAATAAGTAAAAAATATAATTATCAAACAATGTTGCCAGATTATAGCTCTTAGTATACTCAAAAAGGTTGTTCCACGTAAATTGATTTAATTTTATTCTGCAAAATCAAAAACCTCTACTTTGATTTTGCAATATTATGATACCGTAAAGCATATTTTTTTGTTGAATCAAAGGACGTATCTTGCTTTTTCATTTTTTTTTAGTTAGTGCTCTTTGTCAGGATGTATAAAAGTGTTTTTTCATTCGAATGTCATGAAATTTCAGCTTAGTGTATACTAATACTATTATTTTACAAATAAATATAATTTAGTATCAAAACTTTCACACAACTGCTTGCATTTGAATAAAGATACGCAAACTTTCCAACTACACATTATAATTATAATATTTACGTGCTGGAACCAGCAAAAGTGCCAACAATAAAGTTAAAATAATATCCAGTGGTCCTTCGGCTCCCATTTAAATGAAAATGTGGCAGTGACGACTCAAAGTTTCACTTCGCCATGTATAAAGTTGTTATAACGGGAATATTCTAATTTGCTTTTGCTGTGATTATTTTCAACACCGGTCTCTGATGGAATCGTAACGTTTTGAGACAATTGGTCTTATATGTATTGGTGTTCTTTGGTCGCGATTACTGTGTTACTTTCTGAATGTATAAATTGTTATGAACCTTTGGTATCTTAAAATATAATAATAATATGATCATTGGCCTAATGAACATAGACGTCCCCAAGAAAGGGGATAATATTAATAGGATAAAATTTCACATATAATCGCCACGCTGGGTGGGCACAGTTGCAATCGCAGAGCGTAACTCCGCTTCTGTTTCCACTGGGTATACCGCCATCTATCGGTCCCGGTGCCTCAGTCGGGTCTTACGACAGCTGGTACAAGTGAAAGTACTATTCTATTCTGTTGGCACTCCACGGCTAATAATAAAAATAATGTGTCCGAATCTTATTTTTACAACCAAAAACTATTTTTCTTATCACTTGAATATATTTTTTTAAAGAATATTTATTTAATTGAAAAGCAACGTACGATCGGTAGATACAGTATGGGGTTATAACAACTCGACTGTCATTCACATAATATGAAATTGAATTATTAATAAAAATAAATATTCCACTCAATTGCTAAAGGATTAAACAGTTGTTCATGTTAAATACACAGACGTGTTCACGACACATCTGGGGTATATTTTTTGGTTTATCATAGCTGTGGTAGACTATGCATACATAACCTGCAATATCAGAGGTATGAATACTTTCGGGTTCTTTAAAAACCTTTATACTACATTATATTATTAGGATCTTTATATATTAGAATCTGCCGTAAAAATAAACTATTGGAAAAATCTCAACACTGACCTACTTTATACAAAGTTTTTGAGAATACATAGGTTTACATAATAGATCTTTTTCATTAAGAAGTCAGCAAACAAGCATACGGTCCGCTTAATGATAAGCGTAGCTGCAGTCTATAGACACTCGTTTAATTACAAAATATCACTGGCGTGTCTCCAACCTTGTGACTTAAAAATATTATGTCACATTACCTAGTAATTTCACTGCATTTTTCACCCTTTAAACCGTAACAACAACAATGCTGAGACTGTTATTAGGCAGTAAAAACATTATAACATTATTTTTTTTTGGAATACAATTTGGTTGTGTATTTATATAACATCAACTCTTAAGCTCCAGAACTAAATCTAATATTTGAAAAATCTTAATACCCTCTATTATGATGCCCATTCTAAATCAAGCCAACAAGAATAAATTTTAATCAAGTGAAGAAGTTGTAATCGAGAAATTTCGTCACAAAATTTAACATAATGAAGGATTTGTATTAAGTAACGCAAACGCTTGAATATATTTTTTTTAAGTTATTATTTCAGTTTATAAAAGTTTTCTGGCAATATGCAAAATTTTACGCGCAAATAACAGAAAAAGCTGCTTTGAAAACTTTGTTGGGCCTGATATGATCATTTGGTAGTTTACCTATCGGTACCTGGTAGTTTATATATTTGTGTGCCAATGGTTGTAGACCTTAACTTGCGATAGGGTGGACCTTAGAATAATTAAATTGGCATAGGGGACAAGCATAAATGTTGGTATTTAGTTATTTCTGGCATCAGTTAATAGTTTCAAGTAAAGACGATTCAATAATTTTTATTTTAAACATCTTAAACATATTTAAAAATTACTTTTCAAACAATAAAGTTATAACGAATTTATTGTATTTATTTTCCTTTTTGTTTTTTCTGAAAACCTGCACATTGTTCCTTACAAATAAATTCATGACAGCCGTTTTATTTGTGTTCCTTTTGAATTAAATATACCTATGAATTTATTACTATATTTGTAATTATGTTATCTGACGGGCTAACAAAATTGCTACTCGACGGCACCAATGGCGCAGATGGTAGTGATCCTATCTTGAGCGCTATGGGTTCAATCCCCACCCAGGGTAAATATTTTTACGATGACATTTGTGTTTGTTCTGTCTGAGTGTTGATATATGTATTTAAATATAATAATTATGATTCCTTTATTGTCTGAAGTCTGTAATACAAGCACTTTAAGTTCCGACGAAGTATGATTTACCTCGGAGTCAGGACAATATATGAGATTTAGTGTGAATTGAAATGGTTTTTATTTATTTATTACTTATCTCATAGCAATGTCAATGCATAAAATGTAATGTGTCTAACCAAATTCGGGCGTTATAAGGTGGACCTATACTCTCGCTGCTATCATGCACCATTAAAAATGTCAATACTGCTAAATAACTTTAGCATTATCCGTACCGTTTTTGTAGGTTCTCTACTAATAAATAAACTTATAATTAAATTGGTTAGCTAGATCCATTTTTAGCCTAGTTAGCATAAGGTGGCATGACTAGGGTCTAGGTTCTTTTCATAAACATTGAAGGATGGATGACTTTCCAGCAAAAAAGCAAACACTAGGACAAGTCTGACGTGTCTACTAAAAGGTTAGGTAAAGAAGCAGTTTCAAGCCCCACTTGAACACCTGGGGCAATTTTGTTTTGTAGTGTACGAGTATATTATTTTTTAGTTCGTACTTCATCCTAATTCATATATATTTTTTTATAAACAAAAAGTATACTTTCAGTAAGTTCGAAAAATTTTTGTTATAATGTATGCTGCAGTTAAATAGTAAAGGGTTTTTTATTAGAACTAGACGGCCAAAACTCGCATTTCACTTAAGTACCCTCTCACGTATACTACGAGTAAAGGTCAGTACAGGCTATTCCTGGACGTTGGTGCATCCCGAGCCAGGTCAACAACATCATCGCGAAGGCCGAAACGACGAATACACAGTTTTATAGAGATATGTTAAAATTCCAAATTAGTAAGGTTAATGGTAATATGTATAAAATCAGTTAGATCGCGATTATGTCAAAAAAATATGTCGTTGGTGAGAAAAGTTTAAATAAAAAACAAATTCATACAGAACTTCATACATAGATCTGACTCCGTGATTAAAGTACATCTGTTACCGATATCAGACAATAGAAGAATTACAGATATATGCTTCAATACATATATTTAACACCCAGGCACAGACACTCGCTCGTCACATACATTTTTGTCCTGGGTTGAGATCGAACTCGCGATCCTTGGCGCATAAGATAGATAGACCACCGTATGCGACATCGGACTAGTTAAACGATTTAATTTATAAGTAGTTAATAGTTTATGTATTAGCTTAAAGCGATAATAATTGTCGATTGATAACGATGATAACGGGAAAAATCGTGCTGAATGTACACTCTTACACATTTAAAACAGTAAATAAAAAATGTTGGATATTTATACTGCTACATATGTGAGCGCGGAGTGAGAAGACAGTTTATGATAAAAAAGTAAGTTGCCAGTCATACCGTTCGAAAAAGAAATGACACCGCGAAAAAGCACTAGTTTTACAATTCCCATCTGTTATGCTTAAACGTTGTGAGTTTGAGCGGTTTACTTCATATTTTTTAAAAAAGTTTATTTTAATGTAGACATATTTACACTGCTACAACTGTGCCCAGCACAGAGTGAGGAGACAGTTTGTAGTAAAAAAGTTAGCTATAAGTAATACTGTACTTAAACACGTGAATCTGCGAAACACATAGTAAAAAACAATATTTTTTTAAATAAGTGTTTTTTTTAATATCGGCATATCTGTTAAACCAGAGAGCGGAGACAGTTTGTAATAAAAAAGTTGTAAGTCATACTGTCATCAATCTCGTAAAATCTCCGGAACACGTGGTCAAAAAGCATTAGTTTTAGTATTAGTAACTGTTATGATAAGACGACAGGAATCTGAGCGGTTTATATTTTTAACTTTTTCTAAATAAACGCAGGAGGACGCAGTCTATGTTAAAAAAGCGAAAAAAATATAACCCTGGTAAAAAGCTAAATAGTTTTAGTATTAGCAGCTATTATAATAAAGTAATACGAGTCTGTACTGTTTACATGTTTATTGTAAATTAGCATTATGTTTTACTTAATTTACTAGCGGCTCGCCCAGGCTTTACACGGGTGGATAATTGTTTAAACATTTGAGTTAAAACTACGATCTAACTCATCCGCAACGTATGCGATGAAAGTTATTTTATAGCATTTTTTTTTCATTATTAGTAGGGATCCCTAATTCTTCATACTTACAATTAAAGCCCTAATTAGAGAAATGTAGCAGTCTAATGGTGAAGGAATTAGTTTGGTAAAATACAAAAATACAACGTTTCCTTGTTATAATATTAGTGTATGTGAGTGAGTGAGGCCGAAATAAGGAGACAGTTTATGATGAAAAAATTAGTTGTTCTTTCTTTAGTATTAGCAATTGTTCTAGCAAAATTATTTAAGCCTGGGCGGTTTATTGTATAAATTCTTGTTAATAAGGTCTTTTTTTAAACCATTGCGGATCATTCGATGTAAGCAAGAGAGTTATACATTCAATTTTAAGCAACAGATGTTTCTCTCACATATAATTATTTCGTAGGTAGAATTGAGTCGATTATATTGAGAATATTAAAGATGCTAATATCATATCTTCGCTAGTCTTCCTTTGAATGGCGTTTATTTTTTTCTGGTGATCATTTTATGATAAAAAATATAAAACAAATTAAATTGATGTATATTATATATAAAAGAGAATTTTACTATCTCCACTAGTCTTTCTTTACGTTACGTGCTTATATATTTTAAACTTACTTTAACCTTAAGGATTATGTCAATTTATACAATTATATTATATCAAATTGTAGAAAAAATAATGATTTTAAGGTATAAGGACATTTTTTGTGATGTAAAAGTATAGGTTAATATACCTAAAATGGTCTGTACAGTTTAATTCCTTGCTTGAGTACAAGCTTTAGCAGGATGAGATGGTTTCTAAACGAAAAAAACGTGGAATAACAAAGCAGAAGGTTGAAACTCCTTAGATTCATCTCTTCAGCTCATCAATATATATAAATTAAATTTGGGTGTTTGTTTGTTATTTAAAAATGTTCCTTTTTTCTGAATGCATATGTATGTATACACGATACATATAATAAAATAAGATTTTTTTGAAATTTTTGTTTGTTTAGCGTAATCTCTGAAACGACTGGACTGATTTTGATACGACTTTTATCGGTAGATAGCTGATATGGTAAAGAGCAACATAATCTACATAAAATCACACTACGACTAATGAGAGAATAGCATCAGGTATCATTATAGCAAATGCGGATGAAAATGGAAATTTAAAAGAAAATTTGCTGCCCAAAGACACTGCCCAAAGACAGTCTCATAAAACTATAGTAACGTAGTTACACTTAACACTAATATTAAATCTTACTTCTGTTATCATATAAAAGAAGGTAAAACAAATGTTCGTCGCGAAATAAATTCCAATTACTGCGAATAAATATGGAAAGTTATCACCTCCATCGTCCAGTGCTGACCTCACTCAAATGCCGGCTCAAAACTTGTGACTGGTCTGTCATATTAATATGACAGTTGATACCTATATGTCTGTACATTTCGTACAATTTTCGCCATTCATTTATTTTTTTCGATGAAATCTTTTTTCCTGCGGAAATTTTATAAAATAGTGGTTGACACGGCAAACTTTGATCAGCCATTTAAATTAATTTACTAATATCGCTATCAAACATAGGTTTTGTAGAAAGATGTAAATTTAGAATCGTATTTAATTTTACTGTAAAATAATAAAAAAATATATATTTCGGGTAGTAATTTTTTATACCCTTAAGTACTTTTGTTACAAATATCAGACAACAAATTATGAAACTATACTTAAATACATAATTAAAATATCCAAAACAAAACAAGCACTCAACAAGAAAAAGTTCGCCACATAAAGTCTGTCATTTTAGAATACATAATACAGTTCGCGTGAAGTAAGCGTCACCGCAGCCTATATACTCTTGTAATATCACAAGGATATCACAAGCGGGTTTACAACCTTGTGACTAGAAGATATTATGTCACATTACCCAGTAACTTGATTGTATCTCTCAGGCTTTAAACCAGAGTACAGCAATGCGAAAACTGCTATTTGGCGGTACAAATAGGTGAGAATGAACCAATGCAGACGATTTTTGTAAGAGATCTACCGCATGTATAAATATTGGTACTTCACACTCACTTATTTCTATCATCAAATAGCAGTGTTCACATTGCCTATTTTTTGATTAAAGGTAATCAAATTACTGGGTAATGTGACATAATATCTTAAAGTTAAAAGGTAGCAACGCACTGGTGATATCCTTGTGACATTGCGAGCAGGCTGCAGTGACGCTTACTACCACGCGGACCGTATGTATGTCGACCAGGTGTAAAAAAGTAAGAAGATATTATTAAATTAACTAAATCTTGATCTCAGTGAAAAAATTCCATTTCATACTGCATTTATATAATTCGATAGTAGAATTTGAAAAATTAAACAAATTGTACAGTAAAACTTTTCCTTCTCCAATAAATTTAATCTATGATCTAAATTCAACCATTCTAGGTTAAAAAATACACATTTATTTTTTACTGCATGCTAAGATTTTAATGAAAAATACAGTTGGATGAGTTTTGTCTTAGCAATGTAGTGAGTATTGAAGGACTGAATGCTAAAGAACAAATCTTTAGTCAAACACCTATTTCTAATAACCAAAAATGTACGACTTGATAGTCGATTTTAACACAGCATGCTTACAGCTAAAAGGACGAGGTCAACGGATCTTGGTTACCGACAAAACGAATGTTTAGTAGTTATGAAGGATTTTAGGTATAGCCTTTTTCGACTTTCTGTATTCTGTATCTAATTTAGTATAATTAATAACCGAAACAGTAGCCATAAAAGACGTCAATATACGCAGTTTCATATGTTTTCTTGTAAAGTAGTATGACCTTTAGTTCAGGTGGACTCAAACAATGGTTATCATCATGTTTTACTGTATTCTATAACCTACAACAGTGTTCGAATTGCGATTTAAAGGGTGTGAGATATGCAGAGAAATTACTGGGTAATGTGACATAATATCTTTAATTCACGTTATTGCCAACCCTCTAGTGCTATTTTTGGCTATTATTTTTGTCTGTCTGTTTATACTAGTTAATTTGTGAAATAGTCGGAGCGATTTTAATAGAATCTTCGCTTTCAGACAGCTGATGTTTCTTTATTATCTCGGGAACGAGAAATACTGAAACAGTGAGGTGCTGCAGTATTATAAATGAAATATCTGTTTTTAATCGTTTGCTTTACAAGATTAAGCAGCGTTTTAACTTCTTATTTCAATAAAGTACACGACAATAATCAGCCTAATTAAATTAACATTGAAAATGAGGTATGTCACAGCTAATTAATATTCATAAACATAATTACGCGCCGTCGCATGTATCGTGAATGAGGCGTTATCTCCTTTGGAAATCAGTTTATGGCTAATAGGGGACGTAGAATATAAAAAGGCCTTTTGTTTAATTTAATAAGGTTAATTGAACCAAAGCGACACAATGTGAAACATATGCTCGTTCTTTGTATCGTGCATTTATTCTGGTATAGTTAAACGAATACAATAGATAACTAATTAAGCTACAAATACGTTGTCTATAGTTTTTATAGTTGAAAACGTATAGACTATATATTTAAATTGTTTTGGCTGTCGTTATTGCTTCAGTATAAAAATACAAATATATATGAAGCTAACTATTCCACCTATGCCATCATATCAAATTATCATATGAAATCATGTTCAATGCAATTGTTTCTCTTAAAAAGTTCTAAAAGAGCCCATAATAGTTTATAATATAATCGCACATGGAGTACAAGACGGGCAAAGGAAAGCAATGCTGGCCGGCTGGTAAGCTTGCTCAAGGATGGATGTATGGATGTAAATAGAGCTAGTTTTTATAAAACTGAGATTCACGTGGACTAAGTCCTGGGTAACAGCTACTTATTGATCGTAACCAGACACTAGTTTCTGATACGCCATACGCATATCAGAGAGCGTCGTGATATCTAACCCACCTATGGCAAATATTTATTTGGTGAACTTTTATATTTGTTGTCTGGGTGTAATATACATGTTACAGTTAAAACTAGTCTTGAGATAGAAACCGTTTTTCCTACTTAGAATTACTTTTTAATGTATGCCTATTAATACTTGAACTGAACCAAATATTATTTTCAAAATTATATGTGTAGGACAAATAAAACGAAATGGTGGTTAGGTGCGGTCAGAACTGTGACCACACGATCGCACGAATCTAACAAGCGAAGCGAGCGTGCCGCGGCTGCGGCCGGCGAGTGCCAGAACCGAAAAAATAGTCACTCTAGTGCTAGTTTTATCTGAAAATTAGTTATACCTGTGGTATAACTGTATATGGTTACCGAAGCTATGGTCGTATACATCACCACAACAAATGAGGGTTACCAATTTCATTTTTAAACTCGTAATACTTATACGAAAATGTGTCATCAGAGCCTCTGTAGTCAGCCTTAGTTTTTCTGAGGTGGCACTATATAGACTATGACACATAGGATCTCCGGGATTATTTTAGGAAGTTCACCAGCAACTACAAACGATTGCTTTGAAAGCTGGAAAGAAAGAGTAGAGCCTACAGTCGGAGTAAACATGTAAGAGCTTAGAGTATATATATATATATATATATGTATATATATATATATATATATA
>JACJUM010002929.1:3885250-3938396 GCA_020976665.1 Heortia vitessoides
CCTCATATAAAAAAAGAAGTCTAAAGCCTACGTTGCCATGGTAACGTTCTGCGGAGGTCGAAGCTTAAACATATTTTCTGTGACTTCTGATGTATAAAATTGTTTTACTAGAAATTATTATATGGGTTAGGCTTACGTGAAGGATGAAAGGTTTGATTTGACGTAAAATTTCTCAGGCATTTATGGGTATAAGTATTTAAAGATTCTTTATTTATTTATTTGTTTAACTTTATTGCACAAAATATTACAAGATGTACAAATGGCGGACTTAATGCCAGCTGGCATTATCTCCCAGTCAACCATTTCACGAGACAGAAATATATATATATAGTGGTGCAGACAATATATATATAAAATAGATAAACGTGACATACATATTTGTATAAATAAACGCAATAAATACACATGATATAAAAAATTATATAAATACCGTATAAAATACCGAACATCAGAAATAGGGTTATAAAGTTAGAGAAGCAGCATCAGTAAATAAAGTACGAGGAAAGCGTTTAGGATAAATTTGTTTGTGGATTGCTTAATATTCAACGGAAGCTTATTCCAGAGTCTTATAGCTGTCACTGTAAAAGAGTTTGGAGGTCGGTTTTAGTTCCTCAATCTCCTTTGCTACACCTATTCTACTCTGTTGGTAACTCACGGCACTTTGTTACCGAGGCACAAAAAAATAACCTGATAAGAAGCAGAACATTTATGTAGTAATAAAATCTTATATATAGTTGTTTAATTTTTAATCATAATATTGAACGGATTAATAAATTCAATTGTTTCCGCTGCCAATAACGAACTTATGGTTGTGACAAAACGGAATGAAAATACAAATTTCAGTGTATCATCATGATATTAGCGGTATAGACGTCGACTGCTCCACAAAGTCCTCCCTAAAAGATTTCCCATAGAACCGGTTGTATGCGGTTTGAGTATAAATCTAGGACGGCTTACGAAATTCTAGAAATTTCAGAACTATATATTCCCTGGAAGCTATTACTTCACCTTGCTAATCCTTAGGTGGTAGCTTTGATTTCTCTCTATTTCTACACTTTGAGATCTTCGACCGTTATATTAGGCTACTATGATTCGGCTTATAAGATGGAAGACATTTAGTTATATATAATTTTTTCATACAAATCGACGTAGAAATAAAATCTCCAAGTTATACTGGTTTGTACATGACATACATGACACATAGAGATAACAATTCATCTTAACTTCTTTGTACTATATAATACCTACTTGTAATATGATAATCTTGAAAGAGGTTCTTAATTAATACCACATAATGCGGGTTTAAACGATGAATATTACCCAAAATAGCCTAATTTATCTAATAAGTCCCTCCATACTATGTAAGAAGTATTACATTTACTCCTATGAGTTAATATCCGTAGGAATACAATTGCTAGTACGTCGCGTATAAGACATCTGCTTTTTATCTGACGGTATAGAATTAGTTTTCAGCAATCCCTTTTTATTGATATAATAAAGATTGAATTGTGAATATAATAAATAAATCAGATTGTGTTGTTGAATCTACTGTACTTGTGCTATTTCATTTAATCAAAATTTTGTATAAATACTTTATTGAAAGTTAATAATATGTATAGTTCAAAATAAGATCACCGTCTGTGTATAATTCTTTAATATTATTCAGTTAAAAGATTTACTTACTAAAAAACAAACTGAAGTTTTTAGAAAAAAACACAACTAGAAAATCACTCAAAACTGTTGTCAAACTCAAAGTTACAATAATTAAAACCACTTTTTCTTGTTTCATTTTTGCCGTTAGTTTTTTGACTTTTTATTAATTTACCCAAAATCTCATATATTGGCCTACCTCCATGATAGTCAGTTAATAATATGAACGTCTTTAGGCTGCGGTGACGCTTTACTAAATTACGCTCAAGGTAAGTTTACCGAATGATTATTCAACCACCGATTTAAGGTCAATATAATATGTTTTTTGGTAGTAAATTCGTAATTTTCCTTAAATTATTATCATCTGTAAATAATCACGAAAAGTAAGATTAATCACATATCAGTAACGGTAACCGGTAACTTAAGCATCTCTTACAGCACCTGATGGAGGTACTATTTCACTCTGCCAGTAGCCCACAGCTCTAAGTAATATAGCTAATACAACAGCGGTTTGAGAGTTATCAATGCATTTGAAGGTTATTAAAAGTTAAATTTTGCTGATGTCTGTTTACAGAGTCAGCCCGCGGTGTGGACCATTACCAGCTATTGTCCATAGTATGGTAATAAGCCTGCGCTTTTAAGATAAAAACAATGCTCGATTTAGATTGTAACCAGGGCTGGATTTGAATATGTAAATGTGACTGTTAAAATAACCACGTACAGATTTTTTCGGCTCATATCTCACGTTCCACAATATAACTGAGGTATATTTTTATTATTAATATTATGATTTGCTTCTGCAGTTTGCGGCTTTTACTATATCTGTGAGGTTTTTACTATATTTCATGCAAGCTCCTATTATTCCGAGAATAAGTCTTATTGATTATATATAAAAAAATAAAAGCCAGATCTGTTCCATAAGTATATGTTTTGAGGATTAAAAGTAATTTAACATCTGTGCTTAATTTTACTGAGATTTGCTAATCCTATCTAGTGGGATGAAGTAATAAACATTCGTCTAGAAATCCATACGTCCATCTTCACAGACTTAAGCGCGTACGTCTACAAATAGCTTAACTTAATAATAACCTAACCTTTTTTTAACTTAGATAAACAAACAAGCAGCCTGCGTGATATTAAGGGTCACTGCAGCTTACAGACGTTCTATCACAAATATATCATTAGCACGTTGCCAATCTTGTTTATTGAAGATATTATAACATATTACCCAGTTATTTCACTGCCTTTCTTATCCTACAAACCGGAGCCGGAGAAATTTTAAAACTGCTCTGTTTTAGTAGAAATAGTTGAGAGTGAAGTACTTATGCAGGCGATATATACCTTCATGTAATTTTAACAAATACCAATCAGAAGTTATAGAGTAAAAGAGTGACCTTTCACACACTCTAACAAAATTTTACTGTTATCATATATATAGGCTATATATAATCAATAAAAAATATAATATTTAATATATTTTAATCACCATCACTTTCCATAACTGTTACTTGCTTTTATAGACATGTTTTTGAAAAAGTAATCCGGGTATACCAACCAATGTTAAGGACTACTCTTAAAACCTGTGCAATATGTTCGTTCAGTAACTTGCTAAGATTTAAACTTATTACCGGCATATCTTACTACATGTTAGTAATTATTAGATGAAAAATTGGCCGAAGTTAATTTTTTTCTCTTCAATCCGCTTTCATTTAAACTTCTATATCACTAAGCACAAAAGTAGAGTATTAACGAATTCATGTAATAATGTAAAACTACTATGTTCATAAGTATTTTATTATTGTTTGTTAAATTATGTAATAATAGCGCACTGGCAAGCATAATGACTTCCACTCATGAGATGTACAGTCGATCCGGTTCTAAGCGCACTACACCCGCGTAGTTCTCGTTTCCGTGAACATTAGAAGTAATTACCTGCGTAGTTCCTGTTGCAATCAGAATACAGAATTACAAAATAGTTTGTATTTATCATCATCATATCAGCCATAAGTCCACTGTCTAATAAGGTAGCTATTCATTAGTAAAAGTTGAGTTTTTTAGTTATAAATAAAGTATAAATCTTATCTTATTATAGTCTATTTTTCATGTTCTTAGTTATCTTTTGTAAAATACAATCTAGCTCAAATTAGTCGGTAAAGATGTAGCTTTCTATGTTATAAAACCGAACAAAGAAATCAAATAAACAATAACATACTTCCTCTTTATAATACATGTTTAGACTAACAGTTATTATGGAAATCTTTAGTAAAAGTATATATTTAACAGTGGACATTTTAACGCTGATGATGATAAATTCCAATAATTTTAAATATTATTAGAAAATTTGAAACCGAACAAACTTATTCTTGCTGCTTACTATAAAAGAAATACATGGTTAATATCTTCTATTCTAAGGTGATGTGACAAATAAAGCTGAAATTTATAAAAAAATACTAGCCGTTAAGACAGACGTCCTCCTTCCTGTCCTGACCTATGTTTATCATGAAAAGAATATTGCGACTATAAATTGAGATACAAAATGTCGTATCTCTTAACTTGGATCAAATTATACACAGTTGTTTACTGTGTTATTGTAATATTAAAATCCGAACCATATTTTAGATGATCATCCCGAACAAACACCGTTACAAGTAATTCTTATGTGTAAAGACATTGACGTGTTTAATATTAATATGCGATGACTAAATAGATAAATGTGCGAAAAGCAGTCGAATCGCACTTAAGCGGTACTTCAATTTTACAACTGCATTAAACTGACATCTTATATTAGACACATTGGTACTGCAATATCAGACAAAAGACCGGTTACTCCCCTTACTCCGCCTCTGTACAGTACATCAGAAATTGCCAGGAAAATTCAACGTACTAGCTATAAAATGTTATGTTAACGAAAACATACGTTTATGGCTGTAGAAGTGCATTTCTGTTCATAAAAACAATTTTAAAATGAAACCTGAAGCAGTTTAGTGTTTAATAGCAACTAACTAGTTCTAATATAACTTTACTGTTATATCTTTGGAGATCGTTCGCTGCGGTGAATTGAAATTAATAGTTCAACCACGAACTACGAATGTGTGAAAACTTACAATGTTAATTAACTTAGAATGTAGACTTAAGATTTATTTAATTAAGTCTAGAACTACTTAGACTTGAAATTAGAGTTTGAATTAAGAAGTGTTGCTTTTTTGACTTGTTTAAGAAATAGCGGCTATTAGCGGTTTTCTGTAGGCGGTTCTCTAGCGGCTAATTCTTATGTTGAACTGTATAAATAAACATCATTTAGAGTTGTTTTGCAAATCACACGCCTCTATTTTATAGGCTGCTTTTATATTTGTGTTTGTTAATCCCTTGAAATATTTAACCGATGGAAGTCGATATTTAATGAAATTAATTATATTACGAGATCTCAGATATTAAACATCTATTAAATTTTCTCAAAACAAATTTACTGTATTTTTTTAAATCCTCTTAAGAATATTATTTAATTTCTTAAGAAAATTAAGTATACATTCGCCAGACTCGATGGCCTCAAGCGTATTATGTGTATTGTTTATAGATTTAGTGCGTAGGAGTTCATAGTTCATTAAAAATGACTTTCCAAACGTAAATTGGGCTTGATCTCGTCTGCAATTTTTACCGCCAATTAGCAGTGTTCGCATTGATGAATTCCGGTTTGAAGGGTGAGAGAGCCAGTGAAATTACTGGGTAATGTGATAAAATATTTTTTTTATCGAAGCTTATTATTTAATAGTCACGTTTTGTGGAAGGGATTAAAGTACTGATTTTGTTAAACATTTCAATTAATTTTATCAAAATTTGAACTTTGATTCCTTAATTTTTTAATTTGAATAAAAACAGCAGTCTCTATACGATTTTTATTGATATAATGTAATTTTTGAATAAATTGTTTTTCTTATAAAAATAAAACATATAATACATGCACTCTTTTTAAACAAAAAGTTAAAATAATAGAATAATCAAAAATGACGACTAAAAATTAATAATACTCTTTATTATACATTGGTTAATGGGTAAGTAGATTGGAGATATATTTATATATATTGTGCATAAAAATCCATGCGAAACGAGAAGTATCAATTAAAATACCTTTAATTTTATATATAATAAGTTATATTTCTTGCCAATCAACAATAAGTTAGAAAAAAAGAAAAAAATACAAAATGGCTGACTTATAATCTCATTCTAGCATCTGGAAATTTAATTGAAGTTATGGCACCAAACAGGCAGGCTGGTCCGAATTAACTTGATTATCTAGACTCAAACTCTATTAGGAATAGTGACACTTAAATTGATTAATATTTTGTCACAACAACTTCTCAGTAGAACAATAATTTTATATATAAAGTTAATCGTTTTAATAACAAACTAGCAACACTCCATGTTTTATTAAAGAAGTTTCCATTTCCAAGAGAATAATAAATAATAAAAGTAGCTTAAGTTATACTTTGTAATATCCGCTATCTGTTAGTTAAAATCCCGCTAATATCGGCATAGCAGTTAGAGATTAGCCGAAACAACCATACAGACAGTTGGATGGACAAAATTTAGACAGACATACAGACAGTTGGATGAAAAAAATATGTATTGATTTTTTTTGTAAGTATACATGCTTATAATGCGTAATTAAGAATTATAAACAGACTATTATTTTATTTATATGTATAGATGAAATCGGCGGAATTTGCTCATAAATATAAATATAATTAACCATGCAAAAAACATGAGTAAACCGTAAATGTAATAAATAAATACTTTTGTTTGATACAATAAACACTGAAACGAGTTGTAACAACCAATACACCACTCCATTTACTCCGCAGTTTCAATTAAATATTCAAACCGTAATTACTTTGATAGTTTTATGGTCGTGATAATAAATGCACTAGTCACATCAATTATTATACCCGTAAAAATGGCCGACAGTGCATGCACTGTACTAATTACATTCCTTCGGCCAGCCTAATAAAAGGGCTTTTAATACGTGCTATTAAAGTCAAAAGGTCGGTTAAAAGCCAGTTTTACAGCGGCGTAAATACAGGCGTTCGGTTGTCGATGCAATTAAGTGTACACATTATAATTAAAACGGAGAAAGGGACTTTGGTCACGCATATAGTGAGCTGGGCCAATGTTTGGGATGCGCAAATGTAATATGTGTTCTATTTCAAATAAAAACCGTGCCGTGGAGTACCGGCAGAGTAAAACAGTACTTTCCCCTGTATCAGGTGTCGTAGCACGTGGCTGATGTATCGGAACTGACAGATGGCGGTCTATCCACCCGAAACAGTGAAGCTCAAATGCAACAGGGTGTATTTCCCTCAGGAAGTATTTCCGTCGTGAAACTACTGCAATTGCCACCACGCTTGCTCAATGCGGCAATTATGCTAAATATTCCCCTTTCTTGAGGAGGTCTATGTCCAGTGGTCGAGGTTACGGCTGCTATGATGATGTTGACAAACACAACCCCATCAAGGTCTAGCCCCGAACTTTGATGATTGAGCCTTTATTTTTTTATCCATATATAGATTCAAAGATATAGCAGGTAATTAAAAAAAAAATGTTCGTTTAGAAAATAAATAGTTTTCCGAACTCAACTATGAAATCTCATAAATAGCGACTACGTTAAATAATATTTTTTCGGTATGGTCGGTTAATATAGCCACCGGGTGCAGCTGATAGTATTGTATAATTATAAAAAGAAACACAAAAGCGACATTTGTCAATGCAATTAAGTGTACGCATTAAAACGAAATAGCCCAAAGGGACATTGGATTAGTCACGCATATGGTGATGTGTGTGAGGTTAGCTACATTTTTAAAATGTGTGAATTAATTACTTCGTGGGTATGATTGGACACAAAACAATTGAAACCAGCGCCGTCTATTTAATGTAGCAGGTAATTACTAAGTAATACCATAACTAGCATTAAATAATCGATAAAGCCAAACTATACTTGAATACTTTGATGTATATGGTAAGAATTTTTTTGAGAATTATTTCTTTTATCCTTTAATTATCGAGTGGTAGATAATAATTAATTAATAACAATACAAAATTATAAACCCAATTTTTTATTTTGATTCCTTTTCATTCTTACTTTGGAAGTAAATTTAAAGATGCGTTAAATATTTGTTATTATAATAATTGTTTTTCACTTTTTTATGCATAAACATAATTGAATACTTTTTAAAAACATAAATTCTACTTGTCTAAGTGCGTAGTGAGTCAAGAGGTTTGCTTTATTTTGCGTGACTCTAAACAGTACCTTTTTTTTCTGGGAAAGAAAAATAAAGAATGATATAAATAAATAAAGATAGCGGGTTGTTAACCGAGGTCTTCTATTTTTTAGTTATTTTATTTTAATCTATCACAAAAGCAGATATAATAATTACCTGTAATATCAAACTAACAGTGCCCGCGACTTCGTCCGTGTAGAATAGTGACTTTAGGGGGTATAGTAGCCTTTTCCCCGTTTTTGCAACATTTCCCACTGACGTTTCGCTCCTATTGGTCTCATCGTAATGTTACAGTAAAGCCTTCCTCTATAAATGGACTATCTAACAAAAAAATAATTATTCAAATCGAACCAGTAGATCCTGATATTAGCGTGTTTAAACAAACAAACAAACAAACTCTTCCGCTTTATAATATTATATATTATCAAATAACCTCAACATAAAAGAAAGCAGAAAATGCTTTAAACGTAACAAGTTGAAAAACCAATTTTTTCCCTTATTATTTTAAGTCGCCATACAAAAATACAGTCTTCTTAATAGTAAGCGTTACAGCAACCTTTAGGCGCTTGTAATATCATATCACGTGCTAGTGAGAAAGATATTACTAGCACGCCTTGAGACTTGAAGATATTATGTCACATTACCCAGTAATTTTATGGCCTCTCTCACACCTACAACCAGAATAAAGCAATGCAAACACGGTTAGCTGGTGGTAAAAATAGGGGAGAATTAGGTACCAATTCTGACGACGTTTGTATGAGTTCTACCTCATGTAAATTTTGCAAAAGACTTACAACAATGACGTGGTCTGTCACTACTTGTCAACTCAAAGTTTCCCAATGAGTTTTGCACGGCACAGATCCATAAGAGGACCTAAATTACCGCCATAGCTCTACTGATTGCTATGAGCTGGGCACACACACAAACGATGGTGTATGAAGCCATAAGGTTCTGGAATGAGGTCCACCTACAGTCAAGCGTAGCATAGGACAAAGTGAGCACACGATATTACTAAACCACACCATCTGGTCGCATACAACCGGCCCTATTGAAATCCTTTTTGGAAGGCCCATAGCCAACAGTGGATGTCTTATGGGTGGTATGATGCTCACGAAACTAACTTTCATTTATATAAGTGACTGATTTTGTGAACCAATAGCGTCTATTCTAACATAAACTCTAGTACTAACGGACAAAAGGTGCAATATTGTTTATTAATAAGCAAAACTATACTAGCAGATTTTCCGATTGTCTTACGATCTATGGATTTGAAGCGTGGAAGTCACCTCGGTAGTCACAACATCTGAATCTAACAGCCAGTGATCGCTTAATCCAGCCTGAAATGTGCTCGCACATTTTTTTAGCTCCATTATAAAAAGGTACACAGCTTATAAATTGTCTGTTACAGTAATTAATTTTTCTATTTAAACGATGTATTCGTATTAAGTGCATTAACTTAATCGAATAGGTTATTTAATAAATTAGTGAAATGTGTATTTTATGAATGTGTCTATGCAATATTTTTTTTATTTTGTGTGTTTAATTGACGTTTGTGGCCGGTTCAATGGCATTATTCATTGTTGAAATTCCATTGTTGGATATAGGCTTTTGAAGTGTGGGGGAATGCCGCTCTTAATTTCTGGTAGTGGCAATCGCGAAGCATTACTTCGTAACGGGGATCATCAGATTTTTGCCCGTAATTGCCGCGCTGGGCAGGCGTGTTGGCAATCGCAAAGTGCAGCTTTCGCGACGCGGATGCCACTGCCCATGCCCACCCTGTACACTTGAGCTGCACTGTTTCGGATAGATATACCGCCATCTGCCGGTTTAGCACCTCAGTCACCTCTTACGACACCTGGTGCATTGGGAGGTACTATTCTACTCTACCGGAACCTCATTGGTTGATATCGCGACGGGGATGCTTTTGCCTATTTCCAACCTGTGTATTTGAGCTACTTTGCTACATATTGATTTACTGGCACCATTAACTTAGTCAAATTTAACCAAAACTGGTACAGGGGAGGTACTATTCTACACTGACGGTACCGCATAGTATATCAATTGAATTTAGTAAAAGCCATACTAGAGTTTCAAAATAAATTTATTTAAGTAAAGAATTATAATATGCTTATTTCACTAATTATATTTATGAATCAGGTATGTTTTAAACCATAGTTAGTCGTAACAGCAGCGTTAGATACTCGAAGATTGCATTTCCGATTCTCACACCTCTATCAAATATATTTTTCTTAGTCTGGGTATTTGGATTTGTACTATATTACCATACTAGCTGTGCCTATATAATCTACCCCGATGGGACACAGGCGTGATGTATGTATGTATATATTAAATAGTCGGTATATGATGCAAACGTATACATAGCAAACTTATCTTAACTAGGTATAAGAGGTATTAAAGAAGGGCCAGGTCAGAAGTACCAAGAATAAACGAGCGTGTATGAAAGGACTAAAGCGAGTAAGGGAAGTGAAAGTTCTACTACTTAATTCGGGTAAACCCGCGAAGCACTTTTATTTATTAATAACAGCAAATACTTTCAGCCTCTTTTCCAATTGTCTGCGGGATACATAGAATGCACTACAAGTATTGGGCCAAGTTTAAGGGCTTCTGAGGTACAGCAGCGCTTTGGGGATATGAAAAAGTGAGAACAGACTGCTCTATCGCAAAAAGGGTAGCCGAGACCTGTGACGGCAAAATTTAACTGCTGCTGTATTAAATGATTTTCGCTTATCTTCTGCATGCATTTATTTATTTATTTATCTATTGAACTTTATGGCACAGAATATTACAAAATGTACGAATGACTTGGACTTGGATGATGCCAGTTGGCATTATCTCCTAGTCATCCATTATGTATTATGTAAACAGTTTACTAGAAGACTTTATTTAAATTAAAATAATAGTTATTAACTAAAATAAGTTTTATACAACCAACACAAAAAGCTTTTATACAAATGTAACTCGAAAAAAATTAAATAAAAATATAAAGATCCGTATTTGTTGTATTTTTGTAATATCAACGACTAACATTATGAAGGCAAAATTTTCCAAACTAAACTCTGTTTATTGAAAATAAGGATGTTTATAATATATTGTCAGCATAAATATTTGTTCAAATAGAAAACTTGCACTTACCTCACATTGTGCCCTACGTTAAAAGGAACAAACATTTTTTTATAGTGACAGCCGCTGTCCACCATGTTGGTTCTGTTTTTGACAGTTGATTTTTATCGCCATCTTAAATATTTGTTCAGGAATACCGTGACAACTTGGTGAATATTCGAACACTTTGTGTGTTATTGCTGTATAAGTAAGGATAATCGTGTTTTAATTTTGGTTATACTGTAATTACTTAAATAACATTTTCGCTTTACATATTAATATATACATAAAGCTAAAATGTTATAACCCTTTTTAAGGAATTTGCGTAAACGGAAATTTGTCGCAGTTAAAATTTTATACAATAAGAACATACAGCTTTCTTGTTTAATATGCTCTAGGAGGTAATGTACTAGCAAATAATGAGTTTTTATTATATTGAGTGCAGAACATTTTTGACCTTTCAAAATATTGATAATCTATTTTTCGCATTCAATAAAAAAGTATAATGAATTAATAGTTAAATTAAATATGTAATAATTTTATTACAAAAAAAAGACTTTGAATTCCGGTCGAATTTTGACCACTCGACAAACACTAGTAGATATTACATCCTCTACACTAGGCAGCGCTAGATGTATACATTTCTTATTATTTTTATATGAACCAACAAGAATTTTAATAGTTCCAATACTATAAATAGAATAAATTGATTACTATCGTTTCTATCTGTACTATTGATATCTAAATTCTGCATTCTTTAGTTAGCATCGATACAGACAGTATCAATCAAGATCGATAGTATTGCTATTTATCAAGGTTACGATAATTTTGTACAATTGCTTGCAAATCTACTTGGTGGTGCTCTTTGGTAACAGTACTCCAAACACTACAAATTCCATGTAATTAACCAATGAACCTCGTCATAATTTCACTCGTATTTCCTAAATCATCGATGACGTTGATATGTCGATGACTATACTTAATTCAAGTACACTCAAATGCAGAACCCAATTATGCCAGAAAACGAAATCATTAACCATGAAATTAGCCCCTATTACCGTCACTTTAAAGTTCAATTAAATGCATGTTTAGTTTAACAAAGCAGTAAAACAAATAAATTTTTATGCAGATATTATTTGCATTTTTATTACAAGAGTTCTATATTTCGTTATATTAGTTTCTTAGGTCGTAGAATAATAATAAACCAATATACTCGTACAAACAAAAAATATGCATTGATATAATAGGATTTTGAGTGCACTAAAAAGTATGAAAGCTGGAGAGGCTGCAAGATATGATAGAGTGACTGTTGAGATGCAAAAGGCTGGACCTTTATAACTGTGCTGGAGAACAGGCAAATTACCAAATGATTGGTGCAAAGCAGTTGTCTCCTGTAGAAAGGAAAAGGGTCGCAGCAAGACTGTAAAAAACACCGCGGCCTCACCATCAACTCCAGCCTTAACATCAGCTTTATCAGCGTCATTCAAATGTCTTCTTTACGCTGATGATCATGAAGTAGCGTTAGCATCGTTAGCTGAAAAGTTGCAAGAGATGGTAATGATTTTACAAGATTCCTTTAAAAAGAAAAATATGAAAGTAAATGTAAGACGAAAGTGATAGTGATTGGAAATGAGGTAAGTATGACAAATTGTGATCGATGCCATGAAAGTTGAACAAGTGAAAGAGTTTGCGTATCTGGGAAGTGTTTTTACGAGAGATGGGATGTTTGAAAGAGATATTGAACGGAGAGTGAAGGCTGGAAATAGTTTCAATGGAGTCGTCCATGTTTTTAGGGGCAGCCAAAATATATCAAAAAGGGCATAACTGGCTGTTCATAGAGGTGTGTTGGTTTCAACACCGACATATGGTAGTGAATGTTGGGTATGGTAGACGAAGCACGAGAGTAGAAAAAATGCTGTTGAAATTAGAGCACTTCGAAGTATATATGGTGTGAGTTGCAGAGATAGATTAAATAATAGTGTAATAAGAGATAGATGTGGTGTAAAAGACGATGTAGTGACAACAATAGAGAAAAGAATATTAAGACGATTTGGACATGTAGGATGAAAAAAGAATGACTGTATAAAGATATAGAGCAGAAGTGAATGAAAGTGTTGGTATAGGACGACCAAGGTAAACATATCTTAACCAGGTACAAGAGGTATTAGAGAAGGGCCAGGTCAGAAGTACAAAAATAATGCGAGTGGGGCAAGAGAGGTTTGCCAAGATCGTGACAAGTGGAGATGGAGGAGTGGAGATTACAAGGAGAGAGAGTCTCTGCTTACCCGGTGGGACACAGGCGTGATGTATGTGTGTGTGAGACATCTCAGACGAGACATAAAACTACTGCTTAAATACAAGGCGGTTTCTTTTTTTTATTTCAAAAATCTTGACATAACTTTTTACTCACTTGAAAACTGATGAAAAAACAACTCTAAAACTAAGTTATATCATCATCATAGTAGACGTAACACGTCCACTGCTGGGCAAAGGTTTCCTCAAAAATGGGAGAATTTGCCCATACTTGCTACGCTGGGCAAGCGTAGTGGTAAATTTAGAGTGCAGCTTTGCGACGGGAATGCTACTGCCCATTCCTGCTCTGTGGCATTTCAGCTACATTGCTTCGCTTTTTTAGGATTTGAAGAGTAGATTTATACTGAGTATTGATAGGTGTAAAATATGAATTGCAAATCTTCATATTGAAAGTTATATATTTCATTGTCCTAGCTTTCCGCCCCGACTTTGTCCGCGCGGCCTTTCTCGCATCTCTGTGAAACTCTTTATAGCTGAACTGTGCAAAAAATAATCGTGCCAATTCCATAGAGAATAAAAATAGTCAGATCGGGACCACGTTTTTAGTATAAATAGTAAACTATATGTTACTTGAGACTACTAATAAATCTTTATTTAAGGTTTTAATATTAGTATGGACAATGCATCACAATCATATTTATCATAATATTCTTTTATTAGAGAAATAATGATCAGTTGATTATTTATTTATGATAGTGCACATCGCGAAATTATCCGTCTACTATACCTATGTGAAAAGTGATCATTTATTACTAAGGATACATAATACATTAACAGGAAAACCCAAAGTTTGCTACCATGTCCAAGCTGTAGAGAGCACATCGTAGGGTTGGCACTTGAAAAATAAGAATAGTTTTTGCGTTTTCACGCCTTAACTCATGACCTATTTTTATTAATCTAAGACATTAACTACTTTTGATATCAAGAAATTATGTATTTATTTGTCTGTTATATAGATGACATGAGCCCTTAGGAAACTAAGCTATATAAATAGTGTTGCTGGCAGTAACGTAATGAGAAATGGGTGAGCTTAAATATCGGTACATCGATATTACTTAAAATGTAATTAATGGTATTGAAGCAGGAATACACTTGTGTAAAATATTTTGTAGTAATTGTTTATAACAAAGACTAAATATCAGACACCGGTTTAAATAGAGCACATTGTTAGATCTTTGGTGGAACCCCTACGGTTACAAAAACACTTGTCGTGATTATCAGAATCTTTTGAAAATGTAATTCATTGCGTTTTCTTTCTATTTTTAACTGTAGCAACTGTAGTATAACAAATTTAAAACAAGTAAGTCACTTTAAATGGTATCACTATGGCTAGTGATATAACCTCTTTGTTATATAAATCATCAGATTAATTAATTTATGAAATGTTTTTCAGAGACATAATTCTATATTTTTTCATAAATTACATTTAGAGTTACTATAACCTCAGTATTTTCCATATATTTTGGTATTGCCATCCCTAGTCCACTGAATGTACCTAACTCATTGCTTGACAGTGTCACAAGTAAGATCGACAGTTCTCGATTGTTGGTAACCCTCGTTACAGCCGCAGGCTGTGGCGAGTGAGGCTGCCTTGTAATTATTAATCTTCTAACTATACAATTTATGACACTTTCCTACAAAGTCTCGTATAGTATATATATACTCGTATATATATATATATATATATATATATATATATGTATATATATACACACACACACACTTGATTCGATTCACCATCAGATCAGCCATATAACGTCCACTATTGGACATAGGTCTCCCTAAGATAGGGATATTTGCACATAATGGCAACGCTGGACAGGTGTGGCGACAACCACAGAGCGTAACTTCGCGATGGGGGTTCTGCTGCCCATCCCCACCCTGTAGTATTTAAACTGTGCTGTTTCGGATAGATATACCGTCATCTGTCAGTTCCGGTATCTTAATTGCCTCTGAAAACACCGGGTACAGGTAAGGTACTATTCCAATACCATAGCATACCAAAGTATTTCTCGTGTATTATGATGTTGCCATCCTTAGACCGCTACAAGTTCCTAACTTATTTGCTTGACAGTGTCACAAGAAAGATCGACAGTTCTCGATTGTTGGCAACCCTCGTTACAGTCCGCAGGCTGTGGCGAGTGAGGCCGCCGCCTTGTAATTATTAATCATCCGATTAATTAATCCGTGACGCTTTCCTTTGTGACTAACTTTTGGTTATATCTCAATTATGTTGATTTCACTTAGTATCTGAGGAACTCTATTAGATATAAAATCTTATTAGGTCTAAAGTAATTGGTGTCCAAATATTTTTTTTTATCCTAAGATCATATTAAGTAGGTAATAACAAAGGTTTTTAATCCCAACAAATTTCATAAAGAGAAAAGATTTTCATTTGAACGTTACGATTTAATTCGAAAATAAAAATGAAAAATAGTAATATTCATTCTAGCTAAGCTCTCGTAGACTCTTTTCTCGTAGGCTCGTAGGCTTTGACTCGTAGGCTCTCTTAGAAATTTAACCTCCCTTAAGAGCTTTAAATATCCCACATGCAATTAAATAAACGGATTATTAACTAAAATTTATGACCAATTTTAGCCCTAACATTCGGCCAATTCTCACCCTATTGCATACGCGTGTTAAAAGTGTCGAAAACGCATGTGGGTCGCTAGTAGGAACGCATTAATCAGCGTTACCCGCCGGCAAAAACTATTTAATTAATGAATAGCTTAATGTTTCCTTTACTTTCTGATTAAAATATGCTCATATACGCATTTTTTAGTTTGTATAATAATTGGAAAGAAGAAACTTACAAAAGCAAAGTTTAATATTTACTTAAATTATTTAAAATTTAGTAAATAACATATAGCGTATTAACCTTGTTTCTTTATTTCAATTGCATACTGTATATATACAGAGAAACTTATAATGTAATGAAATATGTCAATCAATTGTTTTACCATAATTTAAATGTAAATATATAAAATAAATATATACATATAGACACATTAATATATTATACATAAATAGAATAATATAGTACCAAAAACCTCATTGACATCTATACTAATAAAATGAAGTTAAAAAGATCGTCGAATCATTTCTGATTTGATAAACTATGTGTATTATTTGAAAAATGTATCGTCATACTATACACAAAAACAAGCTGGCCCGACAGACGTTTCCTGTCCCCAGATATTAGCTGTAACAATTAGAACGTTATGATGAAAAAAAATCGAATCGGAAGAATGATTGTCTTGAATTATTTGCACTGTTTGTACATATTATCTCGGCGTTCCATACGTATATTTAACGACATTCAGTTGGATCACCAGCCATAACAAATGCAACTTCATTCACTTTTTGAACATTATACATGGCTACGTGTTCTCCATGAGGCACTTTGTCCGCTTTAATGACAATGACGCAGTTGTCATTTTGAAGTCTGTTTGAAAGAAACTTAAAAAATCGCGTTAATTGGTTATTGCTTTGCAAGAACGTTTCCAAAATTTCAACAATTTTTTACTCTCCCATCTGCTCTATATGATTGTACGCATAGCGTGTATTAGCTTGTTTTTCTTCATCACCCATGAAGTAAATTTGTAAGAAATTTGGATCGGCATCAGGCATTGGACCTATTTGGTGGTACACTTGACCTTGATTCTTGAATATAGATTCAATTTTCATTATGATTAATTTTCGTTGCTCCAAATGAGGTCATTTGAAAGCAAGAAATAAATTTACGGATTTTCCCCAAAATAACTTTGATTGAGATGTGTTTGCAGCTAATAGCGTTTTCAAAGGTTCTGGACTTGGTGATGGCAAAGACATTTTTCCAGATGTGCAACATAAACTGGCCGATTCACTTTTGTATTTGAAAGCATCACAATATTGACATTCATTGTCTATACTACCAATCATGATAGCGAATGTGATGAAAAGTCTATTTCAAGGTCATATTCAAACGCAAGACGATTGAATGATGCTCGTGTCATCAATGCTCGACGATATTGGATCAGCTGTCGTTCATTTGCTCTTTGAGCATCGGTCACTTGTTGACGTGCCTCTCGTTGCTTTAATTTACTTAATGTCCTTAGCACGGAAACGTTGATTACGATGCTCTGAATTCTCATTTGCACGTGAGTTTGCCATTTGTTCTCTTACGTTGACATTGCTTGCCACGTGTTCTTCTACTGTTTGACTTAATCGACGGTCACGGACCCATTGCGTATTATGACTACATCGCCAATATTTTTTGCTCCTCTGCGAACACGTGGCACTTTTTTTAATACAATATTATGAAAAATAATCAACATAATATTGCTAACTTCTGAAAGTAAATAATTAGAGAGTCGGACGATTTTATCGTACCTATTTCAGATAAATAATAAACAATTTTATGTCATAATTGCATTCCTGAAATCAATAAATTAAATTTGTAGGTTACGCTTACTGTGAAGATTTGATGAATTGATAAATGTAGTAAAATCGTGTTAAACCGTAACAAATTTCGCAGTAAAAATATTTTCAAGTAATGTATGTCAGAATAAATAATAAATATATCAAAAGGTAATAAATTATTCTGTTTAGCTGAATTATCCTTTATCAATCTGCATTCGGATATGTGTTCTGTAATGTTTATAGCATGACAATACGAATGTTTAGGTTATACTACAGTTTATGCATGTGTATAGTTAGATAGGACTTGGGCTTAGCTCAGAATATAATCTGAACGCCATCTATCAGACGTAACTGAAACTAAAACATACTCTTGAATATTTGACACAATAACTACAGCGTAGTCTACCGGATCCTAAATAAGTTGGGCTACCATCAACAACAATTTTTAAATAAATAATTTAGTTAAAAAAACAATATCTAGATGATCGTATTGTGAATCTAAACCATTCTCAAATCCCCTGGAATACACACATCAATTTCATTAAAATCCTTTCAGCCGTTTAGGAGGAGTTCAATGACAAACATACGTACAGTAGATTTATATATATAAAGACTATTGAAGTCGTAAAATTTAGATTTGCTTATCCAAAGTGAACGGTTCAGAATGTGTGAATTGTATGGAGTTAATTCTTGTTTAGTTCTACTACAAATAGGTATCACAAGAACGTATACGGAATTAATTTAGCTTTATATTAAAAAGAGGCGTGTGCCTGTTCACCCACAATATGTTTAAAAAGGCCAGATGCATTATCGCATCTGCTCGTCCGCATTCCATTCATTTTAATTAATTTTATAGGTAGCTACATAATTAAAATTGACAGTATCGGAGGCAGGAATATGCGTTATTAATACTGTACGGATTTTGTTAAATCGATGTTTTTTATTTTACATTTACTAGATGATGTTGGATATATTATTTATCAGTAAATTGTTTATATACACATCTATATTGTAGTATATGTAGGGCCGTCTAGTACCGACAGGTTTGAATAGTACCTCTCCCTGCACCAGGCATCGTAAGAGGCGACTGAGGTGTCAGAACTGACAGATGGCGGTATATCCACTCAAAATAAGGTAGCTCAAAGGCGGGGATAGACAGCAGCATTCCCGTCACGAAGCTATGCTCTGCCATGGCCATCACGCTTGCCTAGAGCGGCAATTATGGGTAGCCCTATGTTCCGCAGTGAACGTTAAACGTCTGAATTGTTGATGAATATAATTATTCTTAAAGCAAATATAAAAGATTTCTAAAAAAACTGCACTTACTGTTGACTGACTGGATAGCACATATGACAGTGAAAATGTATTTCGTTTTTTATTTTTTGTTTTCTAATGTCCGTAACAAAATTGCTTTCAGCGATTAATTTCAAAGACAAGTCAATATAAAAGATGTTGTATGATTATTTATAAAATTGACACAGTTGAAGGTAATGTGGAAAAGAAATGCAAGGAGGTTCTTTTTTATTATAAAGATAAATAGAAATACAAATAATTAATAAAAGATAATATAATGCAAACTACTAGTAACGCAAGCGGCACTCAATATAAACAAATGAAGTTATCATTTATTGTCTATATATGGGCTTTAGTGATTATATTATTTTTGTCCTTATTAAGTGCTTACATTGCTGTGCTCTCAATAAAATCACCGGGTAATAATTAATTATTTTCATTATTTTTACGCCGCTTCTTAGTTAGCGATTATAAACATCGGAATCGAATTCTCAGCAGATTCAGTCTTTTTGTATAAACCATATCACAAGTAATGCAAATGTAAAAGTATATTTTTTTCGTACATCTCAATACACACAATCTTTTTTGTCCTGGAAATAAGTGATATACCACACGAACTAGAAGAAAGCCCTTAAAGAATATACTAATAGCAAATCCACGCAAAAAGCCTTTATATCACTACTGCCATTTCACTTTACAGCATAATTTACTAAGAAATATGTACATTAATTATAAAGCTTGTTAAGCATGTGTGAGAATAATAAGCAGCGGGCCTTAATTGCCTTCCTTTATTTAGACAATTAGCCTAAGTTAAGCTTGCTCTTGAATTTACTAAGCGTTTGCTCGACGGCTTTTGGAAACAACATGTTTGTACATATTACGGCTTTATTATTATATCTTAACAATTTTAATTATTTAGGATCGTTATTTAATTATATCTTATAATTGTTTGATGTCGATTAGTATCAGCAGCACTCTCAACGCCACCAACACCTATCTAACGTGGCAATTATGGAATGAAAATCCTATTCATTTGTATCACTAAGTTTAAAGCAGCGGGTGTATTACGACTGACATAACAATGATAATGAATTATTGTGTTACATTTTCTTTCCACACATCGCACATATTGACCTGACTCTGAGTCGCATAAAGCACTTGTGTTCCGGACATCAAACAACAACACAAATATAAATATTTGTCCTGGGTGGGGATCGAACCCACGACCTGCAACGCACAAGATAGGGTTACTAACATTTGTGTCATCGGACCCTTCATACATTGCACACTATATATAGTTACACACATTTTATTTATTAAAGATAGTGTTTGCAGAGAACAGCAGCATATATAAATGTTCATTAATTTATTCAAAAAAAGCCGTGCCACTGACTTTCATAACACTAAACATCTTAGTATGAAAGTCCCCTGACTTGTGATCACCTAATTTTAGTTAAACTAAATTTTCCTAAACTCTAGTTCTAATATTTTTGACATCAAGATTGTGACAAATAAATAAATAGTATTACTGCGTCCTAAGTTTACATGCGTGTGTGTTTTCTCTCGATATATTATCTCATTGCTATGTAATGTGATAATATCCTTTACTCTTAAGATAGATACATGTCCTAGTGATTAGTTGTGTCGACTTATATATTATGGTGACCGCCCTTTACCAGGCAAACTGTATATCCGTTAGCCAAACTAATACACCAAGAATAGTACATATATTAAAACGAAGAAAAAATTTAGAGAAAAAAAAAGTGCTTTCTCTTAAAAGTTGAGGCGATCTCATCGTTTTAGGTATTAAATGTCGTAAAAGAACATTGTAGTAGATTTTATATTCTTTAAGAAAGTTTGAGTTTTAAGACATGCTCTAATCTCTTAAGCGTTAATCTTATCAGTCAGTTTAATCTTATTACAACAGATTAAAAAATATTGAGTCTATCATGTCGTTTGAATTGTTCAGAAAATGGGACCGAAAATGCGGACAGATATCTTGATTAAAATATGTTTTCTTTAAATCAAAATGAGAACGTGTATCTTGTATAGTGTTGCTATACGTTTTGATATTACATATCACCGGCGGACCTGATATACAATATTTTGTTCTGTCCTAACTATGAATATTGAAGGATATTTGGTATTTTTAATTTTTATAAATCTGTTTAATAACTACATTTAAATTTATTTACAGCGGGCATTTTGCCAATAACTGTTTTTGTTTTACTTAAACTTACTTAACAATTTGTTTTTGTTTTCCGTCATAATGTCCGAAAAGTTAATATGGCTGTTTAGTTTAAGTAAGTTTCATTAATTTTTCTGTTAATCTCTCTTACTTTTATTTTCCTTATAACCATAAACCAATGCACAGAGGTTTACCGGAACAGCCATTTTTTTATGTCCCCACTATATTGACACTAGGCCATTACATGCGCCTATTCGGATAAGTCAGTTTTAAATACTGCAGACAACGGCGGTGCTAATAGACTAGCGTGCCCTTAAAAGAGCATAAATTAAAAAAAATCTCAAAGTCCATCCAAATATATCCAAAATTTTGCATAAGTTGAACAATAGTGCGACAGGCACGTTACCCAATCCGCCATAACCTCTCCCACCGAGGTCATAGTTGTTTATTTATTCTCCAATATAAATCATATTACTGAACTGTCAAAATAAAGAACGTTCAATTTATCAAAAGCGCATTATTTATTCAGTAATAAATAGATATTTTGTATGTTGCCCGATTCTATTTTGTTTTATTCCACTCGCGCTTGGAAATTGAAATCTGGGTTCATTCACCTCTCACAATAATTTAAGTACAATGTCAGGCAAATGTTTTTTTAGGTGGGAATATTGACTCTGACACATACTTATATTAATTTCTAAACAAATAATTATCTACTAATATCTAATATCAATTCCTGGTGCATACTACTTTTCCATATCAATGTGTTTTAACAGAAGAGCTACATTAAACCTATTTAAACCTGTAAAAAATATTAAAACGTAAACTATTAATTGGGAAAATTCTGATTGGTTTTGAATATATAATAATAATATTGTACACAACATCTTTTATATTGATCTGGCTCCGATATGAATCACTTAAAGCACTTGTATTAAGGATATCAAACAACAGAGGAATGACAAATATAATACTTACATGTTTAACACACAGAATAAACACACATATTCATGATATTAATATTTGTCTTTGGTGGGGATCGAACCAACAATCCTCGGCGTATAAGATAGGATCACTATCATTTGCGCCATTAGGTCTTTCAAGCTGTTTGTATAAAAGGTTTTATATTTTATAAATTAGCATCCGAAGAAAATCCTTCTGTTTCCTAATAATTTTAGCTATTTCACACTATTATAACCTAAATAAAATTATAACTAAATCTAACGGAATTCTATTTAGTTATTTCAAAGATTAGTAACAAACATAATAAGTATAATTGTATTATATCATATCATGCCAGCCGTTAGAAGTCCACAGCTGGACTAAGTACCTCCCACTCTGTTGCAAGTCGCCTCTTACCACACCTCCCACCAGGTGTCTAAGACGTCTAAGGTACCCGACCTGATAGATGGGGGTATGTATTTCTATCAGAAACCGTGCAGTTTCAATGCACAGGACGGCGATGGGCAGCAGTATCCCTGTCACGATAAATGCGCTCTCTGATTTCCAACAAACTTTGCCAGTGCGGCAATAATGGTAAAATGGTAAATGGTAATTCTCCTTTCTTAAATATGCTTATGTCCAATAGCGGACTTCCAATGGCTGATATGATTATGTAAATTAACATATACAAGTAAAACCGCACGCAAACTTAATGTACAACTAACAACCGCCCTCACAACAAACGTATTTAATTGGATAGTAATTATTAACATTAATTTAGTGGCACGTGTATTAATTATTAATTGCAATGAAGATTACTGTTACATTGTTAGGTCAATTTAAGATTATGTTACATTATAATTATTTATATTCCAATAAAACTATTTTGATATTTAATTAGATGTATAATTTATTGGTATAATTAATAATCTATTTTATAACTTCATTTGTAACATTACGACATCCCATTAAAAATAATAAAGGTGTTACTGTTAGTTAGAAATGGTCCAATTAAAACATTAGATATCACCTCCACCTGTTCTTATAAAATTAAATAATCTATACTAATATTATAAAGTGGAAGAGTTTGTTTGTTTGTTTGTTTAAACGCGCTAATCTCAAGATCTACTGGTCCGATTTGAATAATTCTTTTTTTGTTAAATAGTTCATTTATTAAGGAACGCTTTAGGATATATAACATTACGCTGAGACTAATAAGAGCGAAGCGTCAGTGAGAAATGTTGCAACGCGGACGAAGTCGCGTTTAGTCCATTTGGAATAGCGACTTTGCTTTTTTATTATTTTTGCGTAATTTCAATCGCAGCGCTGTCATATCACTTTTGCACGTTTTGGCACATTATTGATTGACGCTCCGCTCCTATTAATCATAGCGTAATGTTATATAGCTGCTCGACGTAGGCCTTCCTGAGAAATGCAAACTGCCGCACTAGGCAATGTTCTAATCGAAAAGCAATCGCAAAGCTTTCACGAAGGGAACGCTGCAGCCTTTATATTTGTTCTGTGTTTGGGTGTTAAATGTATGTATTTAAGTATTATATTTTTAATTCCTTTGTTGTCTGATTTCCGTAATACAAATGCTTTAAGCATGAGATGTTGTGTGTTTTATTTATTAATAAAAATATGCAGCTGGTGTCCTTCCTAGGAATAAAGTTGTTTACATGTCATTTATTAAAATCGGTTCTCCTCTAAGACGCGAAGGCATTTTGAACAGAAAATTTTGCTTTCGCGCATTTATACTTAAGTTTTAACCGGCTGCGCAGATATTAATTTTTATCGCCTCTCAAAGAACTGTCCTAGGTTTAATAGTACCTTGAATCCGTAGCTTCAGCTATCAAGAATTGCTTATTATTTTTATTAGATCAGATCGACAAACAAGCAAATGATCCACGTCACCGCAGCCTATAGACGCTCGAATTATTACAAGAACATCACACTAGCTCGAATTATCACGCTAGCGCGTTGCCAAACTTGTGACTTGAAGATATGCCACATTAGCTTTTTACTGCCTCTTTCACTCTTTAAACAAGAACACAGCATTGCGAACGTTGCTATCTGACGGGAGAATATGAGCGAGGTACTAATTCACGTCCTTTTCTATTAGTTACTTACTCAATTGTAATATTATTATAGAATTTTGAGTTTTGAATAGTTTTATTTAATGTATATATTTGCCTCCTCATTCCACTCGCGCGCTCAACCCTTATGACAGTTACGTTATAAGCCTTTAATTTTATTGTTATCAGCCATTGACCCCTAGAATTTATGACTAAAAGTAGTGCACTACCCAGGTATAAAAATTATGTAGAATTTGATGCAAGGCTACTTCTCTAAACTACTTTTTGGAGGAATAAGGAACATTGAGCTTGAGTGGTATTATGTTGGTCCAATATGGATTTGATAGGTTTTAAGGATTGCAAAGCAGCCGGGACCGACGATTCAGCGTGCTTTTGACGTAGGAAGGGGCTCGAGATATTACATTTTGGATCACCCGTCCTAACCAGGTGCGAAAGTTGTTTAACTTCATAAATCGCTCGGTACACGCCATGCGCCATGATCGCCTAAAGTTTAATCGTGCATATTCGGAAATGATTTATTGTACGCAAAGTGAACAAGCCTAGGGCAGCGTTGGTAGGTCTAGTCGAATAATGTACTTCCTTGCAGGTTATTAAGCAATAAGAGTTGACTTTATAATCGACAATTTATGATGTAGTATAATTTTTCCACCCAAAGATCTTAAACCGCTGATCCATATATGTGATAGGATATATATATATATAACATAAATAAACCGCGATCAAAGAGCATAGTGATCTATTGATTCACTAAAAAACTTCATTTTAAATCGGTCGTACAAAAAGTGTATTAGTAACAACTAAATGATTTTCCTTCAAACAGTTTCTCACTTACCTGTACATATCATTGTCGTCATTTCTACCTACCTTTCCTATAAATTCCAAAAAATTGTTTCTACGGAATTGCTTTTTATCTTATTGTATAAAGATTTCATGTCACATTGTCTACCTAGGTTTAACTCCTAAACTACTGAACTGAATTTAGAAATAAATTTTGCTCACTGTGCACTGTGTAGTTTGATCCAACTTGAGAGAGAGGATTGCTTATATATTCTTTTTTTACTGCAAATTATTACACGACAGAGTTATTTTATATGTCTCTGAGTGCCATACAATTCCAATTGAGGTAAGGTAATTAAATAAGTATCCAGTAATAGAGTAAACTCACGGTGATGGGATTAACGGTATACAAGTTTACTATGTACCCAGACGAAGTCAGGGCGGGCGGCTAATTTTGAAACGACCTTTGCAGGTATTATACACATACCAGCCAGCCAATATTTTGCAATCGGCTATGCGGGATTCAAATTTTATGTTATGCCCAGAAATATTCCGATTTGAGATTCTATTCAAGACGGAGCTTGGAGTTTATACACTTCTCCAATCCCTATAGAAGCAAATAAGAAGATTTTTTTGATGAAGAGGGTCTTTTTGATGACACTATTGCGGCATATATTGACGTAAATTTCAGCTTCTCTGGAGGATGTTAAGTACGAAGTACTAAATTATATTCTATTACTAAGAGTATTCACATTACTTCATGTTATGACTTAGTTTATCACTTTTAGATGGTTTTTTGTTGTTTTTATTTTATTTTATTTTAGTTACATTGCACTGTGATTGCTAAGATAAGTGATTGTTGAACTCTCTGTAAAAAACATGAGTTCAAGAAACCCTTCATGATCACCAGCCTTGCAGCTTATTTATGACACGGTCCATGTTAAATCAATGATATTTTCCAACATCAAAATTAAATGATGTCTAGGGAAATTTTGTTACAAATTTAATGTTACATTTATGATGACCTTAAAAGTAGTAAATTTATTTATTTGGATAAGTATTACGTTTTAAAACAAATTGTTTACTATATACAATTTTGGAGAGAGACATCCTTTAAAGTTAGCCTTATGCAGATCTTTTTTTAAGAACCTGTAAAAAAGTACATGACTTATATGATGACTCCACTCGTGGTTGTAGTGTGATATTATATCCTCCTTTAAATTTACTAACTAAAACAAACTAAATCTCTATTCAAGCTAATTGAATCTAATTCTTTTCTCATCCTCGTCAGCATATCAGCTGTAAGACGGTCACTGCTGTACATAGGTCTCTCCAAGTTATTTCTAATAGGACCAGTTTTATACCGCCTTTGTCTAGCGCAATCCAGCGATTTTAGTCAGATCGTCTATACACTTTGTGGGTTTGCTTGCTTACCTACCTTACCCTACGTTTGCTGGTACGTGGTCAATCTGGAGCCTTTCGTCTCTATCGTCAGGTCTGTTGACTACGTGCCCTGCCCACAGCTATTTCAACTTGCTAATCCACCGGGCTATGTCGGTTACTTTGGTGCTTTTGCGGATCTTATAATTCCTCATTCAATCGCACAAATAGACTTCGAGTAATAACCGAGCGTTAATTCGTTAGGTTATTTAGAATTTAAACATTTTTTTCAGCTTAATAATCTTAGTTTGGATTCTATACAAGCGTCGCAAAATTCGAGTTCTAACCATACTATTTTCAATACTTTTTGATCCGTACGAACCAATTTACTTAAAGGACAGATTCCAATTCCTATCTTCCTCTTACGAACGTAATCTTCGTTCTTCTAATACTCTTTCGCTCTTAACCCCTTCTCATCACTCTAGTTTTTTGACAAACTCTTTTACAGTGACAGCTATACGACTCTGAAACGAGCTTCCGTTGAATATTAATTAATCTCCAAACAAATTTATCCTGAAACGCTGTCTCCGTACTTAATTTACTGATGCTGCTTCTCTAACTTTATAACCCTATTTCTGATGTACGTTATTTTATGTATATATATACATATATATATACACAAATCTTTTGAGTATTAGCCAAAATGAATAATTCAAACAAGAAAAAAAACTGACACCAACAAGATTAAATCAAGTAAGAATAAATTAAAGCATTAATATTAATATATGAAAGAATTTGCACTTACAGTAGTCTGGTGACAAAAGCGAAACTTCACAATTTGTTTTGATATAATGTGGATTTCACATATTTGAAGTATATTACAGACCTTACGAGTACATATACATTTAAATTTCCGGGGTGAATGGCGGAAATGTTAGTTTTGGTGGTTTGACCTCACCTAGAACAAATATTTATGTTTGTTCGGTATATCGGTGTTGAATTATATTGAGGTGATGTATTTGTGATCCCTTTATTGATTGATATCTATTTGTATGGGTGTTTGTAGTAGTAAGTGTTGGATATATGATTTCTCAATTGTCTGATATCTGTAAGACAAGTGCGTTAAGCGACTTCACTTGACGTCAAGTCAATGTATGACTTGTGGTAAATTATAATAATAATAATAATTTATTAAATACTTTACTTCGGCGTTTTTGATAAATTTACTTATACACATTAAATGTCTCTTGCGGTGATTGCTCACGATATAATAGTTGTATCTTTTAAACGATAATCCTAAGATTAAAGGTATGTATAGTATTAACACAGACAGCAGTTTTTATTTCAAAATTTTACAAAGGCCGTTATTTATTCAAAGGCAGAATAAGACCACAATAATACGTTTTTCTCGCAACTAAAAGCTTTTGGCAAATTCAAAGGTTAATGCAAATTGAAAACATTAACATATCTTATTTAGCATCTCTTTAGAGGCGTCATGAAAATGTAAACAAGATGAAAATTAATAAAAAAACTTTTTACACCACCAACATTGAGTAGAGAGCGTCCAACTTTTAAGTCTGCGCTAAGTTGTTCCACAGAGAATTAAGCGTGAAGAATATACGGGAATAAAATTAAATTTAATAAAAAAGTTTCGCCTCTTTAAAAACTTGTAAAACCATTTTCGAGAAAACACTACGTTAACTTTTGTACTCGAGTGTACAAGAAAGAATTATTTAGACCGCACCTTCTTAGGATGTGGAACTTTGTCGTGAATATTAAACATTGTGTACATAGTTCTTAAATGTTTGAGAATCTTTGGGATTGAATACGTTATATCTGAAAGTTTTAGTCCACTACTGTTTCTTCCACTCTTGTTTCAGTTGGATCAAGTATCACGGTTTTTTTACTATTATTGCCGCACTGGTCAGGCGTGATCGTCATTGCAGAGAGACGCTTCGCCACAAGAATTCTGCTGCCCATCATAGCCTTGTCACTTGACCTATGCTTATCTGGGTTGGATACACCGCTATCTATCGGTTCCAGTACCCTAGTCGTTAGTACAATTAGAAGTACTAATAGCCTTTCTGGCTTCCCTACTTAACCTGGTAATAGCCCTTGCAGCCCTTCTCTCTCCATGCACCGGCGCCAACTTGTACTAGTAAACATAGATACATATAAATATGTAGCATACAGATCATGGGCTTGATAGAACCGCTCTAGTAATAGAAATCATTTAGAAAAGCTTATGTCAAGCGGTTGACGGCCTAAGGCTGATTTGATGATTACAAACAAAATAACTTCAGCATAGGTGCCGGATCCGACAGATGGCGGTATATCCATACAACAGTGTAGCTCAAATTCAACAGAGCGGGGATGAGCAGCAGCATTCCCGTAGCAAAGCTACGCTCTACGATTGCCATCGCGCTTGCTGAGCGAAATTCCCCTTTTTTCTGGTAGTCATTTTGCGGCTTTTACGATGATGACGATAAACTTCATACTTTCAAGTCCTTATAAACTGTAAAAATAAAAAATCACTCCTAGTTTTTAATTACTCAAACGATCCACGACCTTCACAACTAAGCGGCTTATACAACTCATTACACAAATCGGTCATCAATTCACTTCAAAACCATCTGGAATCACTAGTAGGCTTGGCGACTTCGTAACATTACCCACTAGAATAAATCTTTAGTAAAAACTGATGACGATAGAAATCCCATGCAAATTTAGAGTAGTTGAAGCACCTTACATCTAAGATACTTTCACACATACAAAATTTGTCTACAATTTACATCATAGTAGACCAAATCATTGTTGTTGTATTATAGGCTAACCTCATACAAACATTAGTGTTCACATTGTTGTGTTCCGGCTTAAAGGTGAGAGAGGAGTAAAATTACTGTTTGATGTGACATAACATCTTTAAGTCACAAGGTTTGTTACATGTATGTGATATCCACGCGATAACACGGACTTCTGTACACTACAGTAACGCTTACTATTTGAAATTATCTTGTTATAAAAAATAAATGGCCGTATGGTACTGGAAGAGTAAAATGGTACCTTCAACTGTATAAGGTGTCGTAAAAGGCAACGGACGTACTGGAACCGACAGATGGCGGTATATCAACTCGAAGTAGCGTAGTTTAAATGCAACAGGGTAGGGATAGACAGCAGCATTCCTCTCGCTCAGCTACGCTCTGCGATTGCCACCGCGATTGCCCAGCGCGGTAATTAAGGCAAATTATCCCTTGCTTGGGGTTCAGCTTAAAGGTTCAGTTAAAAGTAAAAAGCTTTGAAGTACCGGCAGAGTAAAAAGTACCGTAAGAGGCGGGTGAGGTAACGGAACAGGCAGATGGCGGTATGCAACTGGGTGGAGAATGGTGACCTCAAATTGTGTAGCTCAACTACAACAGGGCAGGGATGGGCAGTATCATTTCCATCGCAACGCTCTGTGATTGTTTCCATTCCTGCCTAGCGCAGCAGTTATGGAAAAAAAAACTCTCGTCTTTTCTAAGGCTGCGGTGATAAAGCTTTCAACAAGGATTTAAGTGATTATTAAATTTATAGAATTCAAAGCTGTTTGTTTCGCTTAGAATTGTAAAGCCTTAGAGAATTCTCAAATTATTTTTTTTGGAGGCAAGTAAAGGGCGTTGCTTATTTAATATTATAGATTTATTACTCTATTTTATTTAGCCAAGTTTCTTTGTCCAAAATTTAATGACTGCATAGTAATTGTCTCAAGATTTATATGAAATTGAAATAGTGAAGCATAAGTTAACGTAACTACCATAAAACCAAAAAATCATGAAACCGCAAAAATTCATGTGGCAGGTTTTGCCTAGGCACTACTAACACATGACTAGGCTTAGTTTTCCGTTCCCCTAAAGATAATAAATATGAAAGTGCTAGTAAAAATCTCATTTGAATTAGTCTTAGTCTTGGTTTCTGAGATTAGCTAGAACAAACAGACAGAAAGACAAAAATATTTTAATGTAAGTGAATTTATTTGCATTTATTTTTTCAAACGAATTTGAGCGATTTGACGTCATTATAGTATTGAGTATTTATTGTATGTTTATAAGGTCAGTAGATGTAATTATAAGATATGTAGATGTTATTAACTGTTATTGTTCCGTTATGCATAAATAAAAAAAACCCGAAATCCACGCAAGTATATAAATACGTGTCAAATCTTTTTATTATTTCCGGATTTCCAAAAACTCATTTGGGGATTGTCCGACTATATCCCATTTTCATTATTTTCACTTTCTATTTTTGGATGTGTCATTTATTAATGCCGGGACCTTCGATTGGATTTTATAGGTCTTCTTACAATCGAAGGTCGTGATAAAAAACGTTTAATTACAACTGTACTCTTCTTTAAGCCATCACAGCTTATAACTCCATTGTGTGTATTTTGACATTTCTTTTGTAAAAACCAGCAGATATTGATGACCACATTGCTTCTATTCGCGAGGAAACTTAAACTAAAAATATACTTTATTTGAGTAACTCTCGACAAGCACTTCCGAATCATCAAACAATTTATATTAAACTCCATTATATTTATAATACTGATCACCTTAATCACCATACGAGATCATAAGTCATAATATGTTAGTTAACCTACATTAAACTACAAATGGGTGTTACATAGGTACAACACTAATAAATTTAAAGTAGCATCCTTTTGAGTTAGGTCTTGCCGTGGTTTATCCGCAATATAAAATTGTACCTGATTCAGAACCAACGCAGAAGATAAGAATCGAAACCGATAGATGTCGCTCTATCAGAGAATGGCAACTCGATACTGTTGGTAAAACGGGATACCGGCAAAAGCTGTACCCGGCGACTACGAACATGCATGCCCAATGTGGGAGATATGAACAAAAACTTCTTATGACTGATCTTAATCAGAACGGTGGCCTATTTTTCATATCTTTATAATAATCCGTCGCATCCGTTCGTAATACGCAATAACAAACCTTACAAGGCTCGACATGGATTTCTACTCAACAGTGATTAGTTCGCGACGTACATGTCCGTGATTGATTCTCGCTTATTAGTTAGTTGGGTATAGGTTTATTTGGTCAAACCACCAGAGTTTTAAATAATGTAGATCAACCGCTGATGCTAATTTGGTTGTTGGGATTAGGGATTAGATGATAGTAAGCAATGCCACAACAGCCTATAGACTCTTGTAATATCACAAGGATAGGGCATTGATAAACTTGTGACTTGAAGATGTTATGTCATATTTCCCAGTAATTTCAATAATAATAATAATAAATTCCCACAATATCTCATACATTGACCTGACTCCGTGGTAAGTCGCTTAAAACACTTATGTTACGGACGCCGGATAACAGAGGAATCACAAATATACTACTTAAATACATATATTTTACACCCATACACAGAGCAAACACAAATATCATCATATAAATATTTGCTCTGGGTGGGAATCGAACCCACGACCCCTGGTGCACAAGACAGGATCACTACCATCTGCGCCATCGGGCCCGTCAATGCCGCTTTTGCGCTTCAAACAGGAAAACAGCAATGCCAATACTGCTGTTTACCGGTAGAAATATGTAAGAGTGAGATCCCAATGCAGGCCACCTTTTGTATGAGGTCTACCTTTAATTTAAGGTTGTTAGTAAAACGGCGATCCTTGTTTGCTTACTTCCTAATATAACCAACAAGAAATGGGTGTTCATAAATTACTTACCCATTTTAAAAGAGTTAGAGCGACATTTTCAAATTAGCACTCTGTTCGTTTAATGTTTCCACAAGAAAACTACACTGCATCGTGAGTTGAAAGTTTAAAGCCAGTTGCAGTAATTAGTCAGTTAGTCAGTCACGGCAGTCGATTAGCTAACTAACTAATGAGCCTGAATCAATCACGGTGGAAACATATTACGAGTAAGTGCTACCGGATCGTGTATTACATAAAACTTGTCGTTTGGATTGGACTACCACTGAACAATGTGGACAGATGATTTTGCAGCAACCGCTTTATTGTGATGCGATTTACGTGTAAGTAATTCATATTCCATAAATTATATTCCAAAAATTCCACTGTTGGACGTAAGCCTCCCCAAGGGGGGGTTTATACTAATATTTGCCGCGATGGGCAAGCATGATGGTAGTCGCAGAGCGCAACTTCGCATCGAGGATGATGCTGCTCATCCTCTCCTTTTAGTATTTAAGCTGCGCTATTTCGGACAGATATACCACCATCTGTCGGTTCCGGTACCTCAGTCACCTCTTACGACACATGCTACAGAGGGAGGTACAATTCTACTCTGCTGGTACCTCACGGCTAAGTAATAGATAGCTTTGTGATAAAAATAACTACCGCAGCCTATAGACGAGCGTCTATAGGCTGCCTAGACGCTTACTCTCATGTTTGTTTGAATGTTTATATTTAGAAGACTAAGCCTAAGTGATATAAAAAAGAAAATGGCACTCTTACTCTGTTTGGCTGACGAAATAATAGTTTCCCTAAAGAAGTCATCTTTGTAAAAGATATAAGATCTATCTTAGAAACCTAGGTGTCTATGCTATTGCTCTTGTTTTTATCGATAATGATAACTTTATTAGTGCAAAACTTTTTTCTATAATAATCCTGATAGCGCATAATATATGCCAAAGGCGCATTCCATGCTTACCTATAAATCAGGCAAAACCAATTTTAACTAATTTTTGCCATCAAGCAAGAAATTGTTTTTATCAAAGGACATCAGTGTTGACTCTATCATATACACTACTAACTCGACATCGGAACTGTACAAAAATACCTGGCGCTATTTTCATCTAAAACAGACTAAGTCAAATGCAAAACAGGAATATTCCCGGAGCCACGCGCTGCGATTGCCGCTGCGCCTTGTCAACGTGGCAATTATGGAAAAATATTTGGAAAGACTAGACTTGCAGGCTGGTCTAGTAGAATAATATAATGACTACAACAATTTAAGAGTTATATCAATTTTTTTTAATAGCTGCTGTTTTAACCAAACCTTTTCGACAATATAAATAATATTTTCATTAATTACCTTGACTTCGTCTGTAACAGATAACAAAATTGTGCGTTCGTAAAAAATATAGGAACTGGTACTGATATAATGATATATCTTATGTCTTCTTTTATCTCCCAACCTTAATTTTTAACTTTTTTATATTTAAAAAAATCCTCTACATTTTAATATCCGTCACGTTGTATTAAACGTATAACGGCTTGAAATAGCTTTAAATGGTTTTATATATTACATTACTTGCTTCGGTCATCTTTCAGGGCATTTTTTAAGTGACAGGCCACGTCAATATTTAAATTAAAGTTTGTTCAAAGGGAAGGTTATTGCGTTTTAATAGGAGACATGAAGTAAATAAGAAGTGGAGATGAGGCCATGGAAGTGTCATGTCGTTACAAGACTTATTTTTAAATTGGATTTATATAGTCGCGGGGTACCAGCAGAAAAGTACTTCCATCAGTATCAGGTGTCGTAAGACGCGACTTAGGTCCAGAACCGGCAGATGGCGTTATATCCATCGGAAATAGTGTAGCTCAAATGCATAGGGCAGCAGCATCCCCGTCGTGAAAGCTGCTCACTGCGATTTCCATTACGTTTGCCCAGTGCGGGAATCATGGGCAAAATTCTCCCTATTTTGGGGAGGAGGGGAGTCTCCAGTAGACCTCCCAAGGGCTGGTATGATGATGATAATGATGATTAATGATTTATATTGAATTACGTATAAAGCATACATATAATGAACAAATATTAAATAAATCGTATAGTAATGGGTATGAAGTAATTTAAAATAAAGATTATGTTTAAAAAAGGCTTTCAGTTTTTCTTTTGTGTTTAGTTATTTTTTACTTACTTTGTAATAATTTTAAAAGCTTTCTTAAGTATTTTTAGTATTTCACCATCATTTTCATCTTTACAGCTATTGGAAGTCCACTAAGCCCATAATTCCCGCTTTGGGTAAGCGAGTAGGATAATGGTCCTAACTTGTGCGCCAAGGGATGTGGGTTCGATCCTCTTCCAAGACAAATTTTATAGGATGAGTTTATTATTTGTCTGGGTGGGTTATAAGATGAATTGAAGTATTATATTGGAATTCCTGTGTAGTCTGATATATACACAAGTGCTTCACGCGATTTATCACAGCGTCAGGTTAAGTATAAGATGTTGGGTTAATAATAATAATTTAAAGGTATACCTTTTGCGGTGTTTATTCTAATAGTTTTTTATCACTGCGCCAAGTTTATTGTTTGTTCAGAATGGTAGAAATGACAAAAAACTAAACCTTGGTGAATGCTCACCAAATCGCTTATATCGTTTGCAATAATAGGAATTTCCTTTGAAATCGAAATTGGCGGCTAATTGAGCATTGTCGACATCAGTAGCACGGTTTTTACCCAACAATTAACTGCAAATCCGCGCGGTTGATTTAGCGAGCATATATTCCACTTTTAATATTCCTCGCAACCCGGTGCAGTGTAAATGGGATTTTATCATGGATCGATATTTGGATTAAAAATCACCATTCTAATTTTATTCGAGAATAAAACCAAATTCAATTTAACAGTTCTTAAATCTTCTTTTAAATCTTCAATAAAAATCTATGCGTATAGATTTGCTAATTACAATTTAACACAAATGACCGTTGACCTCGACATCCAGTGTTATAAAAACAAATAGGTCATTAAGTGTCCTACTTTAATACTAGTATGCGGGCACCAGACGGGTCCTACAACTAAGTTTATAGCAGGTTCATTACACAAACCACCAGAAAAGAACCTGCAAGAAAAGCTTATGGTGATATTATTTCTAATAAAACCTAATGTTAGGTTTTATTGGAAACAAAACCGGCGTCGGCGCTAACAGAGTATGTTAGCGCCTACGCCGGTTTATTTGTCTTAATATCTTTATAGTAGATATTAGAGCAATTCAATTAAATCCCAAACAGTTTCTTCATTAATATAATCTTTCAATCAGTAATAAGCTTCAGCAATAAATTTATGATTTACGCAATTCTTGAATTTTTTTAAAGGCATACTTGTAACTCTACTTGGGATTTTATTATAAATCTTACACTATGTCCATGAACGAATTTCTTATTCTTTAGAGTCTAACAATATGCACTGCGAGTTCATACTCTGTTACGTCCATACTCGTAATCAAAATGGTCAATTAACAATAATAGCCTCATGGAGAAATTTTGCGGTACCAATGTCATTAACAATAAAAAACGTTGATTTAAACAGCGAATATGACACTTGAATTGTTCCTACTAATTCAGTGCTTTGAGACCGATTATTTTAGTTATTCGAGAGTTATTTGACGGGCCCGATGGCGCAGATGGTAGTGATCCTGTCTTGTGCACCAGGGGTCGTGGGTTCGATTCCCACCCAGAGCAAATATTTATATGATGATATTTGTGTTTGCTCTGTTTATGGGTGTAAAATATATGTATTTAAGTAGTATATTTGTGATTCCTCTGTTGTCTGGCGTCCGTAACACAAGTGCTTTAAGCGACTTACCACGGAGTCAATGTATGAGATGTTGTGGGAATTTATTTATTATTTATTATTATTATTTAATTCACATACTATATGCTGTTGCGATTTCTAAGACAATTTCATCCCTAAGAAGCATCATTTTACTTTGACCTCAAAAATGGCGTTGATTACAAATTTGTGGGAAACTTTCAAAGAATCACCAATAACATTCTTTTAATGAAGTATCTCCATTGAAAAAGAATTTCGTTACTAATGAAGCTATTATTGACATTAGTACCGCAGTTTTGCAGTGCAATTAACTGCAAATATGTCTCCGCGTGGTTGGTTTAATCAACGAATATGTCACTAGAATTATTTCACCAGGTCCAAAGTTGTGTAGGCTGGCTTTTATCGAGACTAGAATCGATACTTGGATTGATATTGTCGTTCAACTATTTTTCAAAAGATAGTCAATATTTTATTCAATCATTTCATTGTTCTTCACGTATCTACGACAATCATGTTATATAGAGTTGCAGTTGATAGAGTATTAAAGCTAAGGAGCATCATTGTCCAAAAAATGGCGTTCATTACAAAATCGTGGGAAACTTTCATAGAATCGCCAATAACATTCGTTTTAATAAGTATCTCCATTGAAACCGAAATTGGTTACTAATGAAGCTATTTTCGACGTCAGTACCGTGGTTTTACCCTGCAATTAACTGCAAATCCGTCGCCGCGCGGTCGGTTTAATCAGCGAATATGACACTTGAATTGTTCTCCCAAATCCAGTGCAGTGTAAATTGGATTTTATCAACACGTGGATTGATACTGGATTGATAAATTGTTGTTTGGATTAGATAACATTAAATTAATGCATTTCATACATTTACTAAACTTTTTAACCAAAATTATGGGAATATTTCGTAATAGCCTCTAACTTATGCATTAATAAAAATCTCCATTAAAACGTTAGCCACTAATGGAGCTATTGCCGGCGCGGCTGGTTACGCGTATATTTCTGCAAATAACAGCAAATGATCGAATATGGTCCTTTTAGTGGCCTTTGTACTATCACCGAAACAATATGCATCGTGAATAGGTTCTATCGGTTAATATAAATAAGTCGTTTATTTGCACTAAACATGGTATAAATGGTAATAAAAATAATAAAAAGATTGTGTTTCGCTTAAAAAATAGCATGCAAATAATTAATAATGCCACGTTAGATAGATTAAATTAAAAAAAAGTAAAATTAGCTACATTTCCTTAATAAATTCCTTAACAAAAATGTCCTTATACAGCTATTATCTTAACCCTTTTAATTATAATCTAATAAACAGTCTTAATTTATTTAGGATTTTGTTATATATATTTATTATTCATTTATTATTATTCCCTCCGTAGTCGATTTGCATGGCTAAAGGCTTATAAAATATCTAACAAAATGTTTAGATAAGGATCTAATGAACAGTGCGTGGAAATTAACATATATGGTGTTCACAGAGTCATATTTACGGAATAAATATTATAAGGAATATGTATGAAAATTGTTTTGCCCCACTATCCCATTTATTAGAATATGAAACTTTAATACAATAAAAATTTGATAATATAAGAAAACATCAAACACGTAATGTTCTGATCATATTTTAGAATTTTATTGTGTTATGGAAACCAGAAACTTTAAAGCTACTCATATACAACTCAAATATATTATTTGGGCCAATTTGCTCCTTGCAATTCGCATATCAATCCTCAAGAATAGAATAAAAATCTATAAACAACAGATATACCTATCCCACTTCAAGTAGACGTATATATTTTTTGCAATATTTTTATATATACCTACGTTATATCTCTGTTATGATGTTGCGTTACTAGCTAAACCCAGCTTCCATTGTTCTGCCACATAAATTATTTCTCTTTGCTAAAACTCTTAAATCACGATCAAAAATTAAACTAAAATTTTGAGGTTTAAATATTTTTTGTTTCAATGACATTAAAATAAAATAATGATTTTAACAAAAAAATTAAACAAAATCTGTTGGATAGGGACTCAAATCTCCAAGTGTTATGATTCATTCATACTTACCAAATATCAGAAATATATATATACGAATATCAGTCGAGCCGTTATATGAGCTCCAACAAAAACATCGTTGCAAGATATTTTCAATATAGATAATCCTCATTAAATACATTTTCACTGTCTTTTTCCACTTCACTATTTAAGTGAAGGCAAAAAAGATAAATAAGTTGAAATCGCTTAATTTGAATTCATGAACGGTCTTTAATGAGCCGATTGTCGGTGCCGCTTGTACGGTTTTTACTGCAATTAACTGCAAATCGGGCAAAGTCTGCTTAATCAGCGATTATAGCATTTGCCGCGTTCCGCCGAATAGAGTGGAGTGAGAACGCGCCTCTGTGGTTTCCAGCTTATGCGTTCAAATCAATGCCGCTGTGGTTTTACTGATTGGTCTATTGGCTTAAACAAAAGTGAATGAATAAGTGGTTAGCTAACAAGGTACAATAATGATCGTGGGGAACTCATCATCATGGTCATCACAGCAGACGAAAAACGTCCACTGCTGGACATAGAGCCCAAGGATGGCAGAATTTCGATCGTAGCGTAGGCGTGATAACAAAATTCCCTCTTTTTTGGGGAGGCCGGTGTCTAGCAGTAGACGTCCAAGGGTTGTTCTTTTATTATATGAAAACAGCAAACAAGCATACGGTCCGCTTGATGAAAACTTGACCACAGCCTATAGACAATTGTGTAATCACAAAGATATTACTAGCGTGTCACATTCTGCCTTTAACCCGGAGCATAGTAATGCGAACACAATTTGGCAGTAGAAATAGGTGAGGGAGAGGTAAAAATGCAGACAATCTAAGAATGAGATCTATCTCTAAAATATCGGGTCCGCAAACTTTTGGGATCTAATCATCCGGAATGTCCTAAGTCTGATATAAAGACTTGGGACATATACACTGAAGAGCCGGAACAGTCCGATTATATTTCTGTACTAGGTATATTTGTAAGCGTCTATAATTATTCGCTGATTAATATGCTTGTCATTTGAAATCAAATTTGCACTTTATTACAACAGACTAAAGCTTTATTGTTGAGTAACAATAGAGCTCTAAACTTAAATTGAAACATATAAGCAGCTATGGAATATGGTTGACAGCTTATGGTCTCACGCGTGACATAAGACTGTTTTCCGAGTTGAAAAAACGTTATCATATTTTGACGTCATTAAGAAATGTCCCAGTATATCTATAACGGCTCTTCAAATGATGTGGTTATGTCTAAGTCATTATTCAATGCTTCCACTTTCCCGCTAATGTTTATGAAAAAGTTTGTGAGGATATTTGGATAGCTAAGATTTTTTTTTCGTAAAAACCATTAAATAAATTTCAAATCAATAAAAAATCATAATCACACAGCCATCCTAACAATATAAATTAAACGTGTATCTGCCTGTTGATCAGTTTTCTACCCGAATTTCATCATACAAGGCATGTTGAACGGGAATAATTACTAATGATTCTGGTAAAGATGTATCAGGACGAGATATAACTTTCCTACACCGCTTGCATAAAATGAGATCCAAGTTTAGCAGACGGCAATCCTTTGGTGAAGCTTCTTGAGAGGGGCCTATGTTTTCTGATATTAAATATATATGCATAACACAGTTACAGTTAGTTCGATGTTTCGGTTATCTTGAGGCAAAAAGGTTGCGGCGTTCAGAAGCTATTGATAAGTAGTTTTTATGTGATATAAAAACTCCTAATCAATAGCTTGATGGCAGAGGAATTACGCTTGTTAGAGTACATTAAACGCTAGCTTATCACCCATATCTTTGTCCGCAAGGTTTTTAGTATATATATCATACCTGAGATCTCCGTGCTACTCAGAGAAGAAGTCTATGATACTCTTTAACAGCTACACTGTATCAAAAAATTAACCGTTCATAAGAGTAAATATTATTTATTTACTCTTATGAACGGTTAATTTTTTAAGATGTCTAGAGGAAAAAAGCAAATGACAGACTTATGCCACGGAAATATCCTTAGAGATAAAAAGTAACCTGTGTGTTATTCTAGACTATCAATTATCATTGTATCAGATTTGATTCAGATCTCGATTGTTCAGTCAATTCGACGTAAGTGAGTAATAAATATATCATTTATTTTTTTTTAAGACCAGGTCGACAAATAAGCAGAAAGACCGCTTGATAGTAAGCGTCACCGCTACTAAACTTATGATTTGAAGCTATGTCACATTACCCAGTACTTCACTGCTTGAATCTTCAAACTGAAATATTGCTATTTATTGGTAGAAATAGGTGAGAGTGAGGTGACTAATGCAAACGACTTTTTGTCTATTTCTTAGTAAATAAAAAGTAATTCAAAAGGTGCACGTGGAAATTACGAAAGTTCATATATATGTATTTATATTATGTAAAGATTTGAGTTTATAATTTTAAAAGGATATACGTAGTTAAGGACAACATAAGCAATAGTCCAATAAAAAAGTCCATGAAGACATTGAATTCATTGCTACTTGGATTTTTTTTTTACTTTTCAGTCACTCTAGTTTGTTATTTATTAAAACTGTATTTTCTTTAGCTTCAGTCCATCTTCAGTTTCTTACGAGTTATCGAATGTTATACAGCGCTTTTATATAAAAGAAATAAGAATGATGAATCGAACCCTCATATTTTATTGGTGAAATATTTGCAATACAGAGGTAAAGATCACTGTTATCTATGAGAAATATAGAAACGTATATACTTTTATACTTATTTGCCTTGCCTTTAAGTGCACGGTCTACGTCTATATGTACGTTACGTACTTATAAGCGTCGAGCTTAAAGAGGCTTTTTTATTACTAGGCTATCACCAGGTCTTCCAAGGATAATTTTGTGTGATTCTATGCACTATACCCAGTAATTTTAGTTCACTTCGTCTTTTTCCCAGTATCCGGGAAAATAGGTCTTCTGTGTCATTTATTTATTTTATCACAGAACAAGAAAATAGATTTCAGATTTTTGGTAGTCTGTAGCTGCAAAAATTCGTACAACTCCCACAACATCACACACTCGTACATTGACCTGGTTCCGCGAAAAGTTGCTTAAAAGAAAAGTTTCTTTCGGATATCAGACAACAGTGGATGTTATGACTTCAACACGTATTTAAGACCTGGACACAGAACAAACACAAATATTCATCATATAAATATTTGTCCTAGGCTGGAATGGACTTCATGGCGCAAAAGACAGGATCACTATAATCTGCACCATTAGGCCAAATTTTATATATTATTATTACCGGCTATTACCAGCAATTCCCAAATTTGGCGATAAAGAATGACATTGTGATGTTGACAATAATATCCAGTAATTTCATTTTCCTTTTTCACTCACTTAACGGAGAAACATTAATATAAGTTTATTTTAGAAATACAAAAGGTACAAACAGCATGGCAAGCCAAAGTAGCGTTCACTAATTTTAGAATTCTATGTCAATATTTATTAAGAGTAAAGACATATAAACTTTTAGATAAAATTCATATTTAATATTAAAAAGAGAAGAAAAACAGGCAAACAATACGTTAATATGATACCGGAACTCTTGAAATTCAGATAAATAACATAGTGCTTTCTGTTTAATTTGCGATGTATAGTGAATGTTAGGCACATATATCGCGCCACCAAATAGCAAGTTATACTCTCAAAATATTCTGAAGATAGGGTCGTGGAAAGTCAAAGTCAAAGTAAACTTACAGTCAAAGTTAATCAAAGTAAAGTCAAAGTATTTTACTTTGACTTCAAAGTGAAATTCAAAGTAAAGAAAATTCAAATTAAAGTCAAAGTAAAATTAAAAATCTAGAGTCAAATATAAATTACAAAAGAACATTGAAAGTAGCGTTGTTATTTCATATACGCAAGAGGGTTATAACGCCTGAATGATTTGCTTAGAATTCTTAGGCTGATATTAAATAGGAGCACAGTCTATATTAAACCGTTGTGTAGCTTATACAAATAGCTAACTATATTAACTTATACTTTAGTATAACAAATAGTTATGAGATACTTACGTCTATTGAAAAGGGTGAAAATATTCAGAAAGAGATATAAATACATATATATATTTTTTTGTGGCTTCAATCGCAAAAATTATCTCAGGAAAAATATGATACAGCCGATATTATCGCTAATGTTAGCTTTTGTTGCAAGTGTACGTATATCTAGTAAAAATACGTAGTCCTATCGCCTTCCTACGCCTATTGATCCTAAATAAATATACTTATTTGCTTTCTTACTAAACTCGGCACCAGCCTTGTGTAAATAAAACAATGTTTACTTCTAAATATTTCCTTAGGGTTATAGCACACCTCTGCTGCGAAGACGACGATGCGATAATGCTGAGAAACTTATAATTATTAAAGAATTCATGCAAATTCTAACAAAAAAAATAATATGAAGTAAATTACAAAACTACTAATGAAGAATGAAAATATTAAACATCCTTAATTAAATATCAATATTTAGCAAATCGTTTTTCAAATATCATTTTTATAAATGAACGTTTAAATGATTTTTATGTCGTTACGCCATTAAGAAAAATTATTTATAGCGCCTGAATTTCCTGTGTAAATATTGTGAGTTTTGATTGTATAGCAAATCATAATAATTTTAACCTTAACCGTAACATCTTTAAGTAGAAAATCTAACAGATATTGAGATTGACAAGTAACTCCGTACACATGCGTGACAACTATACATCACATTACTAAAAGATACATGAAATTACGTATCATCATCATCATCATATCACCCATAAGACGTCCACTGCTGGACATAGGCCTCCCCAAGTAATCTCCAATAAGACCGGTTGTATGCAGCCTGTGTCCAGCGCGATCCTGCGGTTTTAGTCAGATCGTCTGTCCATCTTGCGGGTGGACGCCCTATGCTGCGCTTGCCGCGACGTGGTCTCCATTCCAGAACCTTACTACTCCATCGGCTATCGGTTCTGCGTACCAAATGCCCCAAATGCTATATATATATATATATATATATATACGTATATAAATGTTTAAACCGATATAAAATACACCTTGTATGTAACAAGCCATATAACTTTTGTTTCACTATTTGTTTTTGTATCACTTCTCGTACTACAAAATAATCACTATAAAGTTCTGTATTTTGAATGCTTTGATTTCGCAACTCAAGCGTGCTACAAGCTTAAAAGATTTTAGTTGACAATTTCTTAACTAATATTAGAAATGAAAAAATAGCTTTTCCTGTGACTATTGCTTTTATCATTCATTGAAAATGTAATTATACCATTCCAAAAAAAATATTAAGGTAAAGGTTAGTGAATTTTTACTCAAGACAAACAGATAAATAAGGATATTTCTCATACATACTCAATCGTTTATTCACAGTTAATTATGGAATCGCAGGTATTTCAAGCCACACTGATTTCAATTCATATGTGGTTTAATGAGCCCATTGTCAGTACCACTTGTACAGATTTTACTGCAATTAACTGCGAATCGGGCTAGGTCTGTTTCATCAGCACGATTATTGCACATATATACATTCTTTTCGACCAATTGCAGTGAACTAGTTTTTAGTGGTTTCGAGATTAAAGATTTATTTTATTGATTAATTTCAATGTGAAGTTTACATTCAGTGAGGTTATACAAAAGACGTCTGCTTTGGAACCTTACTCTCACCTACCGCCAAATAGCAGTGTTCGCATTGCTGGGTTCCGGTTTGTAGGGTGAGTAAGGCAGTGAAATTACCACTGGGTAATGTGACATGATACTTTTAAGTCACAAGGTTGGCAACGTTCTAGTGATATCATTGTGATATTACGCATCTATGTAGACGTTTACTATCGCGGTCTGTACTCTTGTTGGTCCATTAGTGTAAAAAAGAAAGATAAAAGGAAAAATAAACGGGGAGTACACTCCTCAGTGTATACCTGTCTCTATATTTGAATACACAAGAACATTATTAAAAAAAATGCAGTTTTCAGACATGTATTATGGATGAGTAACTTAAATACAGAATCAATTTTATAGCAGAAAGTTAACAACTTTTTTTTGATCGTGTTTTAAAAAAATAACGTGACCTCAGAGATGATGTGAGTTAAGATATACAATCAAGATGGTAGTTTCAAAATTTAAGAAAAACAGACTTTTAAAATTATTTCTTATTTATATTATGTTTCTAATTAAACAAAATAGTAAAGCAGGTAAAGGCTTTAAATAAGAAATAATTTAAAAAAATTTACTATTTCGTTAAATTTCTACCCTTACAGTTAAAACTGTACAGTTACAGGAAACGGCTGTAAATGTAGACTGGCTTGGCTTATAAGAGTCTTGTTGTGGGTAACTAGCGTAAGTTCCCTTATAGAAGTAGGCCAGTCAGAAAAAGAAGGAGGCTTTCCTTCCTTTTGATGAGTGATGCGTGTGATGTGATCCAAAAAGGCGGTCTACTTTTATCATCGTCTCTTTTTATCATGGGCAAGTACAGCTAAGCCATGATGCAAAGTAGAATAGTACCTTTTCCTAAACCAGGTGTGTAAAGAGGTGACCAAAATACCAGAACCGACAGATGGCAAGATATCCACTCGAAACAGTGCAACTCAAATACTATGTTGATTATTTGACAGTAGACAGTTAGTAACGCGTTTCTTCTAAACGAATATTATGAATTCATATGTTTGTGTCTGTTTCTTCCGTTTTCCCATGTTAATCGATAAACTTATTTGGATTACATTTAAAATGTTTATCCCACATTTTTTTCTGTTAGTCTGGTTACTCTAAATCAAACAGAAATTTAATTCGTTAATTTTAATTGATACTTGTTTGATGACAGGATGATAATTTTTTACGTAGATTATTGAAGTATCGTAATTTTACAAATGTTTATAATTATAAATTAGCATAGGATATTTGTCAAAATAACCCTTTATTTAATGGATGCTAATAAATAATGTGTCTGGTATGTAGATATTCATTTTTTCGCTTTAGTATACTGGATAAATCCCAGCGATTTCGATATTTTTTTATTTTATTTTAATAAAAAATAAATGTAGTTGTAAAATTTGAATACATATTATCATAGCAGCCATAAAACGTTCACTACTAGACAAAGGCCTCCCAAAAAACTGTCAGAACTTGTCTATGATTGTCGAGCATTCGCCAATTCAAGACGAAGATGCTACTGCCTGCTCCCATTCCTTATAGTATTTAAGTTCCACTGTTTCGGATGGATATACTGCCATCTGTCGGTTCCAGTACCTCTGTCACCTCTTACGACACCTGGTTTTGGGGAGGTACTTTTCTACTCCACCTCCGCGCCGTGCCGCGGTCCTTACGACTTTTTAAGTAACTGGCCGTTATTAAATTAAGCCGTAAAGTCAATACACAAATATCCATAATTGAAATAAAAAAAACAAAAATGTATAAAAGTGTACTGCTAGTTGATGTCAAATCTGAACACTTAAACCCTTCACTACTCCACACATCCAAATCTACATTTTTCATAATGTAACCATAATAAAAAATATATGTTTAAAGAGAAATATTTAATGGCCCTTCATGGATCCACAAAAATGTCAGCAAAAATAATGGATTATTTTAACCTAAACTCAAATCCATCTTCTTTTATATAATAAAGAATATATTGTTAATAGTTAAAGTCATAAAAGAAACATTTTCAATTATTATTTTAATTTAAATAAATGAACATTCTCATCTCCCGCTGATTTGGAAAACATGAAAGTATAATGTGCAGCGTTCCATTAAACCTGAAAAGCTTTCAAAAGCGACAAAACTAAAATAAAGCATCCAGCTACTTTTTCCAGCGCTTCATTCCCGACAGTTCTACAACGTTTCCACATTCATTTGTTACACGTGAAAAGCAGGCATAACTTTTTTATATGCCCATTTATAAAGGACAACTAACTGTGATGACGTCAACAGAAAAACTAGAGCGAAAACCCGCAGAACGCAAGTTTCACTTATTGTCCGTTGAGCATTGCGTCCCCGATTCAATTTGAAAATGCATAATGCGACCCAGTTTCAAACATTGGCAGTGGCCTTTTTGAATGCCCAACAAAGTTTCGATGCGAGTTTGCTGCAAAAACACTACTAACTCGGAACGGTGCGATGCTTCAGCCCCGAATGAGTCTGATAGTGTTAATAGGGAGGAAAACTTAACCATAGAGTGAGATGTGACCATAGTGTCGGGACGACGACAAATAGAGCTACTTGGCTTAGATTGTGTTTTTAACTAGAAGAATATAAGCTTAGAGTAAGGCTGTGTTTAGAATAGTTTTAAATTTTAAAAGCATTGGCATCTAGCAAAATATTTTTCTAGATTAGGGAAATCGAGAAAAAATAAGAATAGATTAAGGACGTAATTAGAATAGACGCGTGTTTGTTTTAGTATCTACCGTTTTTCACTTTGCAGCTATTTCATCTTAAGATAGAATTAGTCACAAACTTTTACTTCGACCTTGATGCAGTAATCAGAGGAATTTACAATGACTTAGATGTTTATAATTGACAATGTCACATGATTTGTTTAAGAATTGACGCGTATAGCTGTCCACTTTATGGATAGCTCGTAGTCTTAATTTAAAAGTTTAACCGTTCCGACTAGCATCGGACCTCCTGCTAATGATAAATCTGTAATTAATTTATATTTATTGCATAATTACCGTCATTTGTTCTTTGCTAAACTGCTACTTGCATACAAATTGTCCACATTAAGTCTTTCTCATGTAAATTATATTGCAACTGTGGTTAAAATCGAATATAACAAACAATACATTAATCCTCTCGTACTAAAGGAATAATACAATACCGCAATTCCCGGACAACTACAGCGACACAGAGTTTAACGTATTTTGACTGTACATTCGAGCTACGAATAACGTCCATTGAAGGCTTAGTAAGCACAATAACTAGAACGAATAACAGAAAAGCAAGTTTCACTTATTGTTCTCGCAGAATTGAATTTTCGAATCAATATTAAAATGCATAATATGACCCAGTTTCGGAAGGCTACACTCTGGTAAAGTTCACGAAATGCAGTGAAATTTTGTTTAAAATTTTAACTAGAAAACGATGATTCGATCAATACTTCATAGAGGTTTCGAAGTTTATATATATATTTTATAGGTAGTTTTATGGTTAAATATTATGTATTAAATCATACACATTGAGTCTCGGAAGTAATTTTGTAGTACAAATACTATCAATATTGTACTCTATCTTTGAGATAAGAAAACTAATTCGAACTCTTGCATTTTTGGAAAGACTGATTACTATGAATTATATCCTTTATACATATATACATACATCACGCCTGTGTCACATTGGGATTGGCAGAGACTATGGATCTCCACTTGTTTCTAGGCATACGTCTCTCGCTTCTTTTACTCGCATTAGTCATTTGTTGCACGCTTGTTTATTCCTGGTACCTTGAAATTGGCCCTTCTTTAACACCTCTTCCACTTGGTTAAGAAATGTTCGCCTAAGTCGTTTTATACCAACTCTTCTCTCTATATATTTAGGTAGTTTTTCCTTCCATTTTCCTTTCTATCCTTTCTACACGTCCAGACTATCTTTCCCAACATTCCCTTCTCTATATCCTTTACACATTCAATAATACAAATATTGGATAAAATTTTTAAGAAAACAAATAATATTGTTAAACATATATATTAAAGGTAAATATTTTATGGGGTGAATATTTTCCATTCGTATAAAATTCCCATGTAGTCGATATTGGGCATTAAAAAATCTGTTTCAATACTATTTCTCTTCCCAATATGCAAATATTTTCGTAATAAAAATTTTCAATTTTCATTTTTATTTTACATATTTCGACCTTAGTATTAATGAGAATTTTTTCATCGAATAAAAGTCATTCAGGCGTATAAAATTGGTAAAATCGTCAGTAGTCGGCAGAAACGTGCCAATAAAGCGTTGCGTATATACCACGTTGCCACATGATAATAACATAGAAATACGAACCATCCGTCGCGTTATTGCGTGCTCTATGGTACAATTTTTTTTTCTCTTAGTGTGAAGGTATGGTAATACCGGCCAAATTCAACAGATACTCTTTCAATACGAAATGCCGTGAAATACTAGCAGAGTAGACCATTATTTATGTTAGTGCCAAACCCGGTACATTAAAGTGAAATAGTTGACGCTAGAGTAGATAAGGATCGTCTTCATGCACCTCACTCTCACCTACTTCTGTCGCTGAACAGCAGTTTTGTCACTATGCTCCATTAGCAGGGTGAGGGAGGAAATGAAATGAGTAATATGATAACATATCTTCAAGTCACAGGGTGGACTACATATTAATAATATCCTCGCCAATCCACAAGCGTTTGTAGGGGACGCTTGCTATCACGTGAACGGCGAACTTGTTAGTCATTCCAGTGGTTAAAAAACAAAACTCAGCTTGGAGCATGTTTTGTGGCCCTTCCGTGGCTCGTCAAAAGAGTTTTAACATTCGGGTGTACGGTGTGCAATACCTAATTACTTTATATGACTAGTGCAGATATATGAATGTCTAGAACTGACCATTGTAAAACATTTTAGTGCGTCATTTAGACGAGAATATTTTTTTGTATTGATGCTCATTTTGGTATAATATAGGTATGTTATGAGTATATATATGAAGAAATATGTCTTAAAAAGCCAAAACCAAGATAAAAAGAGAAGATGACAGTTTAGTGTCAACCAAGGCTGAGGAGATCAAAAGGTTCTATGGAAAGTTATACGCCTCATTTGCCAAGCCTGTTGGCAGCTTGGCCAAAGATCCAAGAGCCAAGTTTTAAATCCAACCGAAAGAGCGCAGCTTAAAGACTACAGAGTGGGGATGGGCAGTAGTATTCTAGTCACGAATTCGCGCTCTGCTATTGCCACCATGCCTGCCCAGCGTGACTTTCTATGATTACTTGTTTGTTGATCCAAACAGTCATCTCAGCTTAATAATATAAACTTAGGTTATATACACAACATAATCATTTTACAAACGTGACTTTTGCGAGACATATAAGAAAAGTAAAAACGCTATGTTACATATAAAACCGTAAATACTGACACATTTTTTAAACAGACACAATACAAACTCGCAGCTTTGCTAGACAAAAAGACGTTAACAAGCTATTTGACCGCATGCACAATGCACCAGCTTAATTATCCGTGGCACTGACTTAAACACAAGTCTGGAAGAGCTAACGAGTTTTTTACGGCACTTTGATGTCTCCATGGTTTTTAATTAATGCCTTTTGGGACGGGATGCTTCATGACTTATAATAATTCACTGTTTAGTTTAATATACATACTTTTTTGTTTCCAAAAATGCTTTGTTATGTGAAAAGGTATGATTTTTTTTATTCATTTAGTCTTTAGAAAGACAGAAGGAAGGCGAACGAGGTAAAGTGGAAGAACTCTGGAGTGGCATATGAGCGGAGGCAATTATAGGGTATTTTTCCTGGTGGTCAATACCACCAATTCTATCCTTCTAAATGGACCTAAGATTTCGGTGCAGTAAGTGGTGTTGAGCCATCATTGAATCTTAATTTCAATGGATATGTCAGTGAATAATGTCTTTATGATTTACTTGCTTTAAATAATAGATATATATGTATTCGAGTTCTAACCATACTATTTTCAATACTTTTTGATCCGTACGCACCAATTTACTTAAAGGACAGATTCCAATTCCTATCTTCCTCTCACGAACGTAATCTCCGTTCTTCTAATACTCTCTCGCTCTTAAGTCCTTCTCATCACTCTAGTTTTTTGACAAATTCTTTTACAGTGACAGCTATACGACTCTGGAGCGAGCTTCTGTTGAATATTAAACAATCCCCAAACAAATTTATCCTTTATTTAGTGATGCTGCTTCTCTAACTTTATAACCATATTTCTGATGTACTTTATTTTATGTATATATATATATTATATGCATTTATTGCGTTTATTTATACAAATATGTATGCCATGTTTTTTTATTTTGTATATATATTGCCTGCACCACTATATATATATTTTTTTTCAGTTTAGTATAATGGTTGACTGGGAGATAATGCCGTCTGGCATTAAGTCCGCCATTTGTACATTTTGTAACATTTTGTGCAATAAAGTTAAATAAATAAAAATAAAATATTACTTGAATGTGTATTACAAATGAAATAGAAAATGATACAAATGAAATGGGGTTTTGAAAAGAAAAATTTTAGTACAACAAAAATACACTAGCAAACTTTTGTATTTTTTTATCAATTTTATCGCAGACCAATTCTAGTTCTGAACGTTTCTATGCTAGCTCTATAAAATTCTAGTCTAGTTGTAAATCCCTAGTTTAGTTGTACAAAAACGCAAAGTAAAACAAGTTGCTTTTTTCTGTTTTTGTTTCTATCTCCTAGATAAGGAGTTTTTATTATATTTTATAAGTTGATAAATTTAACTCAAACCTTAAAAAACTTAAAGCAATCTAAATTCTATTTAAATAATTGTAAAATTAAATAATGCTTTAGAAAATAGAAGTCATAGTAACAACACCACTTAACATCACATTGTATATCGACGTTTCGATTACAATAAGCAATCTGCTTAAGAGTAACTTATGAAACTGAACGCATAAATATATGAAAATATTTCATAGCTCCATATAAAAGTGCAAAATGTCACCGGCAGAATAGGTAGAGATACGGACAGATGGTAGTATTCCTATTAGAAACAGTAGTTTTACGCAAACCCTGTAGGCGTATTTTTTATATAATAAAGTCAGCAAACAAGAATAGGATCCGCTTGATGGTACACGTGACCACAGCAACAACAAAGTCATCATTAGCGTTTTGCCGACCCAGTGAATACCGTGTCCCTTTGACCAGTAGTTTTACTGCCTCTCTCACCCTTCAAATCGAAACACAGCAAAGCCAACACTGCTTTTTAGCGGTAGGTAAAAGTTGGAGTAATAATAATTATAATAAATTCTTTATTCTACTCTCCACAAATGATAATATATAATATAGGCTTATTAATATCATGTACAAATAATAATATGATATGACATTTGTGGGAGACTGGTGTCCGCGTAGGTTCAGAGACCTGTATTACTGGTCATCAGGCCCCAAATTTATAAGGCACAAATAATTAAATAGTATATTTAAAATATATGATTATATGAAAAAGAAGACATTTGGTAATAATTTATGAATGAATGACCTTTGAAAGAGGTCTACTTCTAGTAACTGCGATTATGTTAAACATCATCGCACAAAATGATGTTAAACATTTGGTACAAGCTTACGGATGCTATTGTAAATATATTGAGGAAGTCTTTTAATACATAGAGTTTGGAGGTCTCACGGCTAATATAGTGATAGAAAGCATACGGTGACTTCAAGAATTCCTGAATGGAACAATCTTTTCGCTTTTTCAATTCACTCGCCTTAAAAATTGTTACAAAAAAAATTGTAAGTCTCGCCAGATATAAAAATAGCCACTTGTTAAAATAATATTTTCAATGAATAAAAATTCAAATTTAAAATACCTCCAAATTTTTTGGAGTATCTGTTAGGGAATCCAAACAAATAAAACAAAATATACGCGCATTGCAGTGGTTTGTTTTAAAGTAAACTACAATTTAAATTAAATACGTCAAACGCAATCATCCTACTTAGCATACATATTAATAATGAGTATTTAATTATAGTGAATAAAATATCAATGAAAACAAATATTAAAATTCAGCAATTAATTATATATATGTTATGCAGCTGTAAAAGATTTATAAAATATTCTAGGAAGTAATTAAATTTTTTATATCATACGTCAGATGTGATAGCCATTTTATTGTAAAAACCGTGTAATAGTAGGTTTCAAAGAAACTTTTAAAAAAAGCGGTTGCAGGCGAGCCGATATTCCGGTTCGTTATCCCGCATCGACGTAGCTAACTGCCAATTAAAAGTCAGACTTTTATACAGTTTTTGTAATAATTTGTAACGGAAACCATGTGGGATATACGCTTTTGTGTTACGGTGCGCTAAAAAAACCCTATAGTATTCTCACGTGGTTTCGACGCTGGACCAAACACTGATTTGATTTTGTAAATTTCCTAGGCTCTATTTCCTAGTTCCTTGGCATTTGAAATAATAAGTTAGTGGTAAAGAATTGTTTTAAGTTGCTTTGTGTAAATGGAATTTGTGAGATCTTGAATACGAAGCTTGTTTAGTTTTCGATTATTTTGTTACTATAATTTTATTTTCCTAAAAAAGTTTATAATAGTTTTAAGCAATATTTAACATTCTGATTGAACTGAAAAAAATAAGGAATAGTGTGATAAGAGATCGATATGTTGTGAAAAAACAATAGAAAAAGAAATATTGAAGTTTAACAATGTAGAAAGAATGGATGAAAGTAGGATCATGCATAAATATATAGAGCAGAAGTGAATGGAAAAATTTAAATGAATGGTACGACGGCCAAGACGAATACCTTAATCGAGTAAAAGGGGTATTAAAGGAGGGTTCAAGGTCAAAGGTACTTAAAATGAGCAAGAGTATATGGAAGCACTGACATGAGTAAAGGAAGCGAGAGAGGTATACCATAGACGATGCAAGTGTAGATCCATAGTCTCAGCCTAACTCGATGGGAAACAGGCGTGACATGTGTCTGCATGAGAACTAGAATATCAAACTAATTTTATGGCAGTATTGAATTCATTTATCTTATCCTTAGCAAGTAAGGCTGACCAAACTAGTTTTTAGGTTAAATAGTTTGACAGGTTAAAAATCAAAATTATTTTGAGCTTGCCAACCAAGGAAAAAGTCATAAATAGATCTAAACCAAGATGGTCATAGTCGAATCTATGGTTCAATAAATTGTGGGTAAAAATTAATTTGAACAGAATAAACTCAATATAGCCAATATGAGTCAGTCACTCTGGCTCTTACAGCCTTAAATATCAATAATATTCCTAATATTAAAATAGCCTAGATTATTTGGAAATAGAAAATCAGTAAATATAATATAATTCTAAACATGTGTTTGTTATATCATAAACTTTTCCAAAAGAAAACACCTCAAAGAAATGTTAAGAATTCAAGTAGTATATTATATTTACTGATTTTCTATT